>VXBJ01006628.1:365233-394197 GCA_013400055.1 Nycticryphes semicollaris
TCTTTTCTTTTCTTTTTGCCTTTTTTTTTTTGTTTTGGTATATTTTCCACCTGGGTCTGGATTTAAATGATTTTGTTATCTGGGACCCTCCAGGACTTTTTGTAGCTGCTATACTACTCGCTGAAGCATTCCCATGTAGGTGCTTTATTTTCCAAAGTCCATCTAAGTAAAATCTTGAACACCAGATTTAATCCTCTGACGTTATAGTCATTTAAAAAAAAATAAAAGGGGGGGGGGGACATCAAAACGAAAAATGAAATTAATATTTTTTTGCCCTAAACCAAAACATGTTTCAAACAGGTTGAGTGTTGTTACTTTCCAAATCATAGCTCTGATAAAGAAATGAGCCGTAGTAGAAGTGCAGCCAAGTGTTGGGAATATCGCTGTAGTTATTAGCGATGAGGAATCTGGGTTTCTGGTCCATTCACTTTGCAGTCAGTTTGTCACTCACTGTTGAATCTTCAAGGTGAAAGATTAGCAGAGGGTTTTTAAGTAAGCACAGTTCTTACAGGTGTAGATTTTTGCTGAGAGCCTTTGTATATCATGTTCCAAATTTGCCNTGAAGGTCCTGGTTGTCCTGGCAGGTGTTCACCTTCAGCTGGAGAGAAGACATCCGTCCTGGGGATCCTCAGCACACCAAGAAGTTTTGTTTTGATGCCATTTCCCACAGCAGCCCCGTCACCCTCTATGATTGTCATGGAATGAAGGGGAACCAGCTCTGGAGATACCGAAAAGTGAGTATGTGTGCGTGTGTGCATATTCTCACTTAAGGTGTCAATTGCCTGTAGGCACTTAAACTTCCTTTAAATGTCACCACTCATGTTTTATTCCTTCTCTTCATGTAGCTGTGGTAAGAGAATCCACAAGACAGTCTGTTGTTGTTGTGCTGTTAATTACCCTCGATTAGAAAGAGGTGACTCCCCTGTTCCACTGGTTAGAAACGTTGAGGACTACTTCTCCAGGGCTTGCTAAGCAGAAGGACACTGCCCTTGCAGTCCTGTCCACACCTGGCAAGGAGGGGATGCAACACCCTTGCAAAACCTGTTTGCAAAGAGGTGTGCTGGGTTTGTTGCTTTGATCTGAATACTAGAAGATTGTGCCAAAAGTAGATAAAGATTTCTTCATCCTCCTGCTAAGCAGTACTTTTGTGACCAACAGGCCAGTAAATTCTTGATTTGATGCCCTGTCCTAAGTCCTTGCGATCTGCTTGCACGGTGCTAGAGTGACTGCAGCAGGATGAGAGCCTGCAGGCTGGGGACCTGCCTTCAGATACAGCTTTAGAACGTCCCAGTGAAGACATGAGGATGGGGCTGGATGGTGTTTCAAGGGGGGTGGGAATGAACCCTGACACTTGCCAAACAGTTAAGTGTGGAATCACCGTTTCAGATACATCAAGTGACGAAATAGCTCGCCTTGGGTTTTAAGACTACTTTCTGTTGGTTATGAACCAGCTTTGCTTCTCTGCCTAGCAGCCTCACATCAAATTTCTCTTCCCCAGGACAAGACTCTCTACCATCCAGTAAGCAGCAGCTGTATGGACTGCAGTGAGAGTGACCGAAAGATCTTTATGAATAGCTGCAACCCTTCGTCTCCAACACAGCAGTGGATATTTGAACACACAAACTCAACTGTCTTGGAAAAATTTAACAGAAATCTTGATCTTTAAAAGACTGAGAAAAAATATATATATTTTACAATTATAGTTTTTACTGGGGAGGGTTACAAAAAAATTTTTTAAGAATACTTTTTTTTAAACAGTTAATGAAGGTAAAAGGGAGAATCTCAGGAGAAGGCTAACTAGCAGGCCAGTCTTTATTGCAAAGATGCTGCATCCTTCTCTTCTGGGGATGGTGGAATTTTTAAGGCTTTGCCAGAGCCACTTCTGTGCTGAGACTGAACAGAAACTCTGTTTTTAGAGGAGTCTGAATGTGATTCAAACTGCTTTGTTTTCTTTTCTTTTCTTTTTGCCTTTTTTTTTTGTTTTGGTATATTTTCCACCTGGGTCTGGATTTAAATGATTTTGTTATCTGGGACCCTCCAGGACTTTTTGTAGCTGCTATACTACTCGCTGAAGCATTCCCATGTAGGTGCTTTATTTTCCAAAGTCCATCTAAGTAAAATCTTGAACACCAGATTTAATCCTCTGACGTTATAGTCATTTAAAAAAAAATAAAAGGGGGGGGGGGACATCAAAACGAAAAATGAAATTAATATTTTTTTGCCCTAAACCAAAACATGTTTCAAACAGGTTGAGTGTTGTTACTTTCCAAATCATAGCTCTGATAAAGAAATGAGCCGTAGTAGAAGTGCAGCCAAGTGTTGGGAATATCGCTGTAGTTATTAGCGATGAGGAATCTGGGTTTCTGGTCCATTCACTTTGCAGTCAGTTTGTCACTCACTGTTGAATCTTCAAGGTGAAAGATTAGCAGAGGGTTTTTAAGTAAGCACAGTTCTTACAGGTGTAGATTTTTGCTGAGAGCCTTTGTATATCATGTTCCAAATTTGCCTGTTATTCAAAGTCTTTTTAGTACAGACATATCTAGAGTTTCTCAGAGATAAACCTACTACATGAAGGCAACTTCCATTTTTTCTATTGAGGTTTGAAAGCTAACTTAATTCACAGTTGGTGTGAGCAGATTAATTGAGCATAATTAAGTCAGGGCTGAGATGAGCCATTGGTCTTTATCCATTTGCTCTTCGGTCTGTAGTTTGTTGCAGTCATGAGTTCTGTGGTCATTGGTGTTCTCGCCCCGTGGAAATGTGCCGTGAGTCTCTCCTCCTTTCCCAACACCCACAGCACTGTACGGTTTACTGTGACTGGAAATCTGTTTGCTTAAGCACAGGTGTGGGATTGATGGGCCAGTTTCACTAGCATCCTGTCCCTCGTGTAGTCCCTTAGCAGTGCAAGGGACTGTTACCCTTCTGATTTGATGCAGGATCTGCCAGACACTGAAACAGAATTGTCTCATCCCAGGAGCTGGAAAAAAGTACTGACGCTAAAGGATGAATGGAGGACCATTGGTTTCAAGTCTATCTGAACCAAGTGTTTAAAAAAAAAAACAAAACCCACACTGGTTAAAAATTAAGTGGTTGCAAAAAGCATCTAATTCAGCTCTTTTAGTCTTACGCTGAAGGCCGCAGTGGCATTTCCTAGTAAAAGCTGTGAATGACGGTGCAGTTAACCTTTTGCAAAGATGCTGCATAAATCAATGAAACTAGCCCTTTTCCACTAATTGCCCAGCTCTGCAGCTTGTCCAGCTGAGGAAGCAGTCTGCAGATGGCTCAGAGAGCGAAACGCTGCAACACTCGGGGTAAGAACGAGACACCCCTCCGGGACTCTCCATAAGCACGGTTAAGGGAAGACTTCCCCTCCTTGGAGGGGCAAGGAGGCTCTGCTCTGGGGTATCTTTCTCTCCTGTGAAGGCAAGGAGTTTTTTGCCTAGCATCAAGAAAGAAGCAGGCTGGCTCCCTCTGCAGACCCCCAGAAGTAGGAAGCCCTTTCTGACGTTGCCAACTGTAGGATGGCTACCCATGTTTCGGGTGTCTTTGAGGCCACACGGTGCTGTGTCTGTCAGCTAGGAGCAGACGAGGACTCAGCTGGCTGCCTCTCGAGCCTGACATGTTGACTACAAGGCTCACAATCATTTCCACCTCTCTCATCCTCACAGCTGAGGCCACATCTCTGACCCATGTTGCCAACTTGCCAGGCCCATGCAGTCACAAAGCAAGGGAAACTGGGGTGCTGGATTGCAGCTGGGACCAGGCTTGCCAAATGTGTTGGTGGCTAACATTTGGGGAGTAAAGTTAAAAAAAAAAAAAAGCTCTAGAGCTCTAGGCTTTCCTTGTGACACCAGTGTCAGAGCTGACATCTTATGTTCTCAGTAACTACAGTATGACTGTCATTAGGATCCCTTTTCGTTTCGATGGGAGACAGAGCCACTTGCCAGTGCTTTGTGTCTGGTTATTGCTTTCCTTAAGTTATTAATGCTGTCTTTAGTCTAATGGTGCTGAGTGTGGATTGCTAGATGGCCTGACTAGATGTCTTTATGAATGTTTTAATACCTGTGGAACAAGAAGCTGTTCATGAACAGCGCTAGTTTTTTTATAATCGGGACACAATCAGCAAATTCTATAAATGGGCTGTAGTTCATTCTGCTTGCAGCTTGCAATTTTGTGTGTCTTAGTTTTCTAGCAAGAGGATTAGGTTCTGTTTCTAAAATGCATGGCTTGCTTCGTGCTTGGGCTCACCTTGTGAAGGGAGTCCTCGCTGCTTGGCTTGCTGGACGCTTGCTTCAGAGAGAACTGCAGTAACGAACAGGTCTTTTACCACTTCATGATCTTAATTTGGAGAGAAAGGAGAGCTCTCAGCAGTATGCACCAAAAGATTAGCTAATTGTTGAGGTAATTCCTGTTTGAATCGACCACCAGTGCATGGAAACTGGAGCTTTAGTGTGAGTGGTCCTACTGGGTCCTTCTCAGTATGGTTGATCTGATGTTTTCTGAAGGTTTGGGGTCTGAGTGTGATAAGTGGCCCACAAATTCTGTACACTCCTGACTGTCTTGCTGGGCTTTGAGCTATTAATTTATTTACATCAATTATACTTTTCAATACCCTAGAGGCTTTGCTGACTAATGAGAAGATTTAATATAGCCAACCATCCACTGATTGAGAAATAGAAGCTGTATTTCATCACCTACATCTTTAATTGAGCCTTTTCTGGGCAATCTGGTTAATTATTCCAATTACTTTTGGTTATTTGTAAGCAAAATTGTTAAAGCATGAATACATAAGGAAATCTTCACATCTGCATGCAAGTCAAGACTGGAGATTAAATACTGCTGATTATCTAATGCAAAATAAATGTTCTCATATTTTTTCCCCAAAAATATTCAAACAACCCTTCTCCCTAAGGCTGCATAAATTATGATGTTTTTCAGTATCAGAATCCCAGACAACAGGGGGATCCCTGGATGTGTGTTAAGCCACATAATAATACCTTGATTTGCTCTTGAAGCTCTTGTTGATTTATACTGGTGCTAATCTCTAGGACCTACAAACAGCGTAAATAGGTTTGGGGCTCTTATGTGTGCAAGATGTCTTTTTTTTCATGCCTGGGAAATTAACTTTCCTTTCCACACCATAATAGAGGAATGTGTGGGCCTTACTGAAAGGGGAATACAGCATCATTAAAATAAAGATGTGCCTTTTTAAATGTAAATGTACAGCAAATGCTTAAACTTGAACCATTTCCTAGTGCCTTGCTGGACAAAAGAGAAGAGGGGAAGGGGTTGGGAGATAAGGATGTAGTGTGGTGTTTGTGTTCCTGTGTGTTTTTTAAAACGTCTGACTTCAAGTGCAAAATTTGTGTGAATGACAGTAATTCAGAAGCTCCTGAGTTTCCTCTGTTAAATTGATATCATTAATGACTTGGGGGGGAGGGAAGGGTTGTCACTCCAAATAGAAAGACTTGGAAAGGCTGGCAGCTTCCTCTTGGTGCACTGTAACAAGTAATGCTGGACCAGAGGGTGTCTTGGTGTGCTGTTGGCTGTTTCACCTCATGGTGAAGGCTTATGCATTTCACCGGCACGCAAGATCCTGCATTTTATTTCCTAAGGATCCGAATCAGAAATCGCAAGTAGTCCCAAAAGGTTATAAAATCTGTAGCAGAAGTGTCTTTCAGCAAGTCGATGCCTTCCATCGCTGACAAACTTTTAAAGGTTGTCTTCAAATCTCTAATACAGAAGTAGCAAGAAAGCAATTTCTCAGCTTAACTTTTTTCCCTGGCTTGTTTTACAGTAGTCTGTGTGCAGGGCTTTGCTTTCCTTTGCTGGAGGGTTCCAGTCAGCAAACTTTCCTGCTCCCTGTTGCATGGAGACATCAATGTACTGAAATTCCAACAGGCAGGGCAGCAGCCGGCATTGCAAGAACGTGGTAGCTGCTGTAGGTTCTTTATAGCAGCTGTGGTGTCTTCCTCACTGCAGGGAGGGGAGAGGAGAGGAGAAGAAAGCTCCTAAGAGTCATACTGGGCAATCATGTAACTGCTGGGCCAAAAGGGAGAAGCTTTTATTTTAAATTATCCTTCGAGATACGGGCAGACACTTGAATGGTTTTGACTGGAGAGAACAGAGAGCCTCCAGCAGTCAGCCCGTCACGGTTTCAGTCGAAAGAGCCCTGGCAAAGTTATGTCTGAAAAAGACTGGCTCTGCTGGCTCAGGAGACTCAAGTGCACCCTGCATCCCACATCCACTCCCAGCTGCTGTGGTTCCTGGTCCTGCTGACCTGGACCTCTGACCACTTGCAATAAAGGAGCCTGGTGGTGCCTAAGCCAGTCCTTATCTGACAAGCAGCATTCTTGGTTTCTATTTTAACAATCATTTAGCACAAAAAGCTTCTTAAATAGTCAGCAAACTGTTACCAAAATGTTGAGCAGCTTCAGGTTAATGTCAGAGCCTGCGGGGGTGGGATTAAAAGGTCTTTCACAGGATACAGGGCAAAAAGGGGAGCTGGACTGGGAGTCAGGAGCGCTGGGTCTTGTTCCCAGTCTACCAGTCGCCTATTACTTCATCCTAAGCAAGGGAAGTCTGTGCTGCTACTTCCCAACCTGTGTAAGGTACAGCTTTAAGTGCTTTATTTGCTGACCTAACGAGTGCTGAGTCTGTATTTTAAAACATAGCTGCAAATCCTCACCTGCCACGAGTGGAGAGACGCAGTGGGTAGGGATGGGAAAGCCGAGGTTTTCATCAGCATTCAACACACAGTTGTCAATTCATTTCATATTCCTCATTAACCAGTCAGATTGATTGATTCGCATAAATTCCAAGTGTAACCGAAATAAACTCGCCTCTGCTCTGCTCCTTTGTAGTGTCACACTTTAACTAGGGAGATCTGTGTATGAAACTAGGCAATGCTAGATTATATGGAAATCCTAATAAAAATCCTGCGTCTGCTTTTTGACTCTGCCTCTGCTAGCTGAGTGTGCTCATTTATGTGCTGCATTTGAGCTTTCTTGATGCTTCTGTATGACCCAAAAAGCTTCAAGGGTTCCAGCAGATGTGAGGGTTTGGGGGGTTTTAAATAAAGCCACTGGATCTATGTGGTCTTGAATCTGTTAATTCAACTCTAGGGGAAAAAAAAAAAAGGCCCAATTC
The DNA here is from genome assembly GCA_013400055.1 of Nycticryphes semicollaris. Lineage (NCBI taxonomy): Eukaryota > Metazoa > Chordata > Aves > Charadriiformes > Rostratulidae > Nycticryphes > Nycticryphes semicollaris. Next base: position 372,383 of record VXBJ01006628.1, read on the forward strand.
CAATTAGCGAGCAAGGAAATGGGAAATCCAACCACAAAACAAGATAAAAACGGATCAAGCTAATAGACTAAATCGTTAGCTCTTATGATAACAATAACAAATAGCTTTAGCCTCTAGGGTGGAGAAGGGAATTGGTTTGAAAATGCATTCTCCAGGATCTCACTGATAAGGTCTGAGTTTGTCTGTTCCTTGTAGTGCATGCATTTTCTCTGTAAAACTGGATGGTGCCTCTTGAATCAGTGTATATTTATTTCTGTGCGTATTAGGACCAACAGCCTAATACCTGGGGGTGGTAAAGGACTTGTAGCACTTTAATGTAGTAGCTTTCATAAATTGGGAATCATTGATAGAATGCCTAGTGTTTTTAAAGTTGAATGGACTTCCTTTTATAATATATTTAAAATAAATTTTTAATGTGTTTTCTGAAACTGTGTGTGCAGAAATGTCTGTCCCTGCTTGGTTTGCTCCAGTGATTGATTTCCCTTCTCTCTCCTTAGGAGAATAAGCTTCGTTACTCTGATCTGGTGTTTCCTCGGCCCAGGCTTCCTACCACATCACGCACTGGTCTCCTCCACCTCCTTTGGGGAACGTCCTTCCCAGCTGCCCTGTGACGTTATTGGGTATAAATTACAGGTTTTACTGTGTTCATGCACGAGCAGCCAACAGGCCTGAGCACTGTGTTGGGCGCAGGTGGCAGGTTCAGGCAGCTGAGTGCTGCAGAGGTGCCTGTGGGGCAGGAGCTGTGAACTCCCATCTGCCCTTCACAGCTGCTTCCAGCCAGCTCTGAAATCAATGGGGACAACTCACCGTGCCCCAAAATTCCAGCCCAGAGGACCCTGCAGCTCTGCAGCTCAGACAAATTTAATGAAGAGCGGCAGCCATGAGGGGAGGAGATACATGAGGAGAAACTTTAGAAAGTGTAGACAAAGCTGGAGATGTGGAAGGAAGACATGTTCATGCAAGGAGGTGCTCCGTGCCCCTGGGTACAATCCTGGGGAGGGGTCATGGCCATGGTGGATGACTTGTGCCAAGGTAGGACACTCCCCAGGGATGGTGGCCATGGACAGCCCGTGTTGGTAGGGCACACTGGGAAGCACAGAGGAGCAGAGAAAACCCTGCACCCAGCATGAGTGAAGACAGTTACACACTTGACCCCGATGTCCTGCACCACCCATCACCTCGCTGAATGAACTGGGACAGGCTGCATGTGGCAGAGGGAAGGTTGAGACTAAAAACAAGGAGGGACAGATGTTTGGATGAAATTTAGGCAGAGGAAAGAGAAGGAAAGGTGTTTACTTCAGGGTGGGTGAGTGGGTGGGGTATTTTTCAATACCCAAATTAAATACCTGCTGGCCACGTTCTTTTTAATGAACCCCGGGATACTATTGGCCTTCTTGGCCGCAAGGACACATTGGTGGCTCAGTCTTGTCCACCAGGAATCCCAGGTCCCTCTCTGCAGAACTGATAAAAAGTTAAAATCACCCAACCCGATACGTGCATCTTGTCTGAACTATCTTTTCCTGCAGTTTGAGGGAGGTCATCACTGCACAACTGTTGCCCAGCTTGGGGCAGGATGGAGCTGTTGCTCTCCCTTTTTCTCTGCACATCTGCCCGGAGAGGAACCGTTGTTAGATCCCTCTTACACCTCGGTTTTCAGGGAAGCATTTTTAAGAGCTCACTGCCCTTCTTGTGGTCTAGTCTTTGGGCAGGGAGAGCAGTCTTTCAGCGCAAGACAAGGGAATTTTAGAGGCATTGCTCATGGCCCTATCCCATATTCCCATTAGGATCCTCAACACTTTCTACAGTTGCCACTTCATTTCTTCCCAACACTCCTTTTTACTTAACTCCATGGGGTGAAAAAACAGCCAAATAAATGGAAGGGAGACAAACAATAGCATGTGTGAAAATCAGCAAGGCATGCTCCTAAGGGAAGACTGTGCTGTGATTCTTGGGCCATGGGAACATTTCCCAGGGGGAGCATGTGCCAAGAGCTGTGACAATTTAAGCATTTTAGCAGGTTCAATATGTGCCACCCTAGAAAAACGCTGAGGAGAGTGGGAGTCTGGCGCTAGGGCACAGTCTTCATTGGCCACCAAGGTAAAGAAAATGGAAATGGTCTGATTCCTGACTGGAGGTATAAAAAAACATAAAAAGGGCTTCTTCCCAGCACATCTTTGGCAGCGCAGACCTTTTTAAAAAGCAGCATTTCTATCCCAAGAACCCTGAATTGGCTGATTAAAACACTAAGTTCCAGATGACAGCTACATCGCAGACCTATCTTTAGAGGGTAGTGCTGCTCCAGCTGAGATTTAAAGGCCTGTGCAGGTTCCCTTAATTTGATTAGAGGGCTGGCTTGGATGGGCAGGCTATTACAGCTTCAAAAGCACTAAAGCTGCCTGGGTGCTGATGGGTTTATGAAACATTGTTTCTCACTTCATTGCAGCTCCCACAAAGAATTATTAGATCAGGTTAGTGATAGATACCTAATAAAGAATGTCTCTATGAGGCAGTTTATTTCACAGCAAGGTAGTTCCAGACTAGCAGACTGTGAAATCTTGAGGTTCCCATGAGGATAAATATGCTGAAATAAACTGCAATTATATGAACAACTCCATGCACTTTTTTTTTTTTTAAAAAAAAAAAGGTGTCATTGTATTAGCCTGAGCTGGAAGTACTTAGCACTGAATGAGACAGTGACAAAAGCAGGGAGTTGGTTTTTTTTCCTCTTAGTAGGCATTGCAAAACAACTTAAAATCCTGTCATTTGCATGAGACAAGAGTTTGCAGCCAAATATTAAATGCAACCTGATAGTAAGCACCAGCCTGTTGTAGCACTGATGGTGCCCGTTCCTCCAGCCACTCCCAGCCTCCCATAGAATAGGCCAGGGAGCACCTGCAGAATCTCCTCCTCACGGAGACAGGAGGAAGTCCTGCTGGTTATGATCACGTTCCTTTTTATCTCCTTGATTGCTGCTGTTATCATCCGTCCCTGCAGTTGGTGCTTCCAGCTTCCCGAATGTCCTCCTGCAAGACTTCATCTCCCTGCCTTTTGATTTTAATTTGTTATGCTAAGATAAACCTGGAAAACTTGCTATTGGGAACTCTGAGATCACTGTCAGCCTTCTGCTGTTTTCCCTTTGCCAATGACAAGGGAATATCTGTATGGTTTTTGCCAGGAGGCTATTACTTCAGGCAGGCAGATCCCAGGCACTCTGGACAGGGGCTTTTATAAGAGGCAGCACGTTGCTTTTTTAAATCTCTTTGCTCTTCCCTAACGGCTTGTTGGTCTGCGGGTGAAGTAATTTCTTTCCATCACCTTCCCACTGGAGTCGCAGGAGAGCACATTGTGGTTCTCTAGTAGTCATCCAGGCAAACAGGAATTAGTAATTGCCTAGTAAAACTGAGACAAGAGGCAGATTTATTCTGGGACGTGTTTGGTACGGCAAGGACTGTCTGGAAAACACGTATTTTAGAGTGTCTCAGTCTTCTTGTGGGGAGCAGGGAGAACAGGCTGCAAGACGCCTGTGTCAGTGTTTCGGTGGAACAGGCTGATCTGATAACCAAGGGCTTTGAGGAGACTTTCTTGCAAAGGTATTTTGTGTGTGATTCAGCACAGTTCATCCTGCGCTAACGCACATTGTTGCATGTGTGGGATTTCAGACTTTGAAGTAATTTTAGTCTGTAGAACCTTTTATTATTTTTTTTTCTGTTTGTGCAAAAAGTCTTTTCTTCAGGAAGATGAAATCCTTTTCCATTTACAGCTGCCCACGCACCTTTGCCAATACAATGGTATTACAGAGGTGCCAGCGTTTCCAGAAGAAACATCTCTTCTCTGCAGATCAGTAGGAATTTATTTATTCCCCCCTCTCATTTTATTTTGTGTGTGTGTGTGTGAAGATTAAAGAAATGCAAAGCTGCAAGTCAGATTGCTTTGGGAAACACCTTCCCAGGTCCAATCTTTTCACTATCCCTGCCTTGTAATTAGTAATGAATTAATTAAATAAATAAGTCCATCTTCTTTATTAGTATTTCAGACAGAACTCCTACCTACACAGGACCTTTATGTGATGATGTGGCTGAGAACAGGTGTCTGTGGAGTATGTCGACCTGAGTTTTGCACAAATGACGGGGCAAGAGCCGCCGGTGCAGCTTTGGCAGGTGACACTCAGGCTGAGGCGGACCAGTGCCACGGCCAGAGTCTTGTGTTTCGCTATGGGGAGCGGAGGAAGCCCGAAGACCGGCGGGGGACCGGGAATGAGGCCGGGCACCCGCTCCGGCAGCGCCCGGGGCGAAAGGAGAGGCCGAGTTTCCTCATCCTCCTGACGGGAAGAGCGCGGGGCGGCTGGAGGTCGCTGAGGGATTGCCGAGGGGCGATGAGAGGCGGCCGGGAGTCGCTGAAGGGCGGCCGCTTCCGCCGCTCCTCTCACGGCCCGGCGGGGGGAAGGAGGAGGAACTGCGGTGCCCTGGCAACGGCGCGCGGCCCCCCCACCCTTCCCCGCGCGCCTCTCTCCCGCCGACCTTCCGGCTGCCGTGCGAAGGCGGAGGCGGGCCGAGGCCGGACGGCGGCTGTTGACTGACAGCTCCTCCCGCTAATCGAGACGCGGAGCGGCGGCGTCGCGCCCCGCCCCGCCAGACGCGCTGCCCAACCAGCGCCCCGGCTGCTGCGCAGAGGGAGGCGGGACTTCCGCTGCCGGGGAGGCGGTTTTGTGTGTGTGTGTGAGTGTGAGCCTGAGCGGTGTCTGCGGGGTCCCGGCTCCCCCGCGGGCGGCGGCGCTTGGCGGGTCTGGCCTGTCCCGGCCCTGCCCGGCCCGACCCAACCCGGCTTCCACGGCCACCGCAGAGGGGCGGCGGCGGCGCGGGCGGCTCTTCCTCCCGGCGGCGCTGAGGGGGGTCCCCCCCTTGAGGGGGCTTCGGCGATAGTGGGGGGCCCCCGCGGGAGGGCGGCGGGGACCCCCCCTGAGGGCGCGGTACGGCCCGGCGGCGGCGGTTTTCCCGGTTGTCGGTTTCCCGGGCGGGGTGAGGGGCGGGCAGGTGGGCGATGAATGGTTTCAGCACCGAGGAGGACAGCCGGGATGGGCCTCCCGCCGCCCCCTTCTACGGCCAGAGCTGCTGCCTCATCGACGACGGGGACCGCTGCGTGCGCCCCGCCGGCAACGCGTCCTTCAGTAAGAGAATCCAGAAGAGCATCTCCCAGAAGAAGCTGAAGCTGGACATCGACAAAAGTGTGAGTTGCGGCCTCCGCCGGTTCTCTCCCGAGGGGCCGGCCGGGCGGGCTCGCCGTCCCCAGCCCGCCACCGCACTGCGGTCCGTCTCTCCCGGCGGGGCCGCGCTCCCCGCGCCGCCGGCCGGCGGAAAGTTGCTTCTCCGCTCGGCGAGTTGAGCTTTGCGGTTGCCCCGGGGATGGGGTGGGGGGTTCCCCCTAACCCCGACAAGCTGCGGGGAGAGGAGTCTGTTTGAGGTGCGACGGGTTGTGCTGCAGACGGGGTTCCTCTGGCCCGCGTTTTCCTCGCTCCAATGTCACTGCGTTGGGGTAAGAAAAGAGCACGCCTGAGTAACGATACGTCTTTTTCCTCGTGACGCTGATTATCTTGTGAGGATTAATGAAGCAGCGCAAGAAACCGTGTTTGGGAGGAAAGCTCTCAGGCGGTGGAGAACAGATGTTGTTCAGAGGAATGAACTGCCTTTGCGTCGCAGGCAGTAGTGCCGGTTTAATTTCACTTTCGTATTGAGAATCTCCGATGCTACAAGGTGAAATCAACGACACGGGTTACAGTTTCAGATGGGTGTCACTGACACTGCTTTTTGGATTTATGTTCGTCTTCTGGTGAAGGCGACTGTTAAAAACGAACTACTGCATCTTACCCGAAAGGCGAGAGGTGCAGCCTCTTCCGCAGGGCACTTGCGCGCTCGTTCGCTGCTCGGCATTAAACAGCCTGGGTTGGCTGCTGACCGCTTAATGACATTAAGTGACAGCTGTCAGGCTCAAGATAGAAACGGGTCATTTACCGAGTAACGAAATGGGTATAGGAGAGCAGCCCATCGAGATTTCAGAAGGGATTTCTCAGAAGTTGTCTCAGTTAGTGCAGTTCTGCTCCGCATGCTTTCCTTACCTGATATTTAAAGCTTAAAACCTTACCAATTAAAAAAACAAACAAAAAAAAAAAAAGTGAAGTTTTAAATCAGTCTGGTTAGGTCGCTTTTGCAGAGCCAAAATACATCATGTCACAGGAAGAGAGTGACTCGATTGTAAAAAATAACGTTGTTATTAAAAAAATGGAGTGTTTTTCCCCGTTGTAGTTCTCAGTAGATTTGCCTGGTGGTGTAGTAATTTCTTTCATTTGAGGAATGATTCTTTGTTGACAGATATAAGGCTTTAGAAATGAAAAAAGGAAATCAAACTAATTAAAATGAAGGGAAAACATGAAGTGGGCTGCATAAAATGATTTTGAATGTAGAATGGCTGTGTCATATGAAGACATTTTTGCCTTAAAAATAATTTTAATATCTGTTAAAAAGGGGGTTCCATGGCAGGATTTTTGCTCATAGTTTGTTTTAATTGAGGTAATTAGCCAACTTCTATTTAATCTAAATTTTGAAACACATTAATAATGTCTTGTACTATTTAAACCAGGAAGTTCACAAGAGTGGAACAGAATTATGTTTTTCTTGCAATGACCTGGTTGTAAGTCCTAAAGCAAATGCACTTCCTCTAGACAATTGCCTATTTTTTTTTCCCTGACATGTGATTGCAACCATAAAAAAGAAATATATTATCTGCAGAGGTTCAGGTTCAGCTGGAGCTCTTGAGTCCTTCATTTTTCTTGCCTTTAGTCTTTGTAATGTAAATTATCTCCAGCTCAAGAGTATGGTATCAGTCCTGAAGTTTAAGATTAGAAATTCCTCAGTGTCATGAGGCAGTCAGTCGTGCCAGTCATGAGGGATGCACTCTCTAATACTGGTGTCTAAGTGCTGTTTCTGCAGTACCTGTTTTGATTGCTTTTTCACCACTTCTTGTTCTTAGGTGAGACATCTCTATATTTGTGATTTTCACAAGAACTTCATTCAAAGTGTCCGAAACAAAAGAAAGAGGAAGACAAGTGATGATGGAGGTGACTCACCTGAGCATGAAACAGATGTCCCAGAGGTTAGTAAGTACCAACTGGGTGTAAGATGCTTTAGCAATTTTGAGTGCGTTAAATTTTGACCTGGATGTTTTCATGTATCAGGAAATATTTAAATTTTAAATTGCAGCTCCACTGAAACTTATCGAGTTACCCTCATATTTCAGGAAGACTTTTCTCTGATTTGTAATGTCCTAATTTTCTTCTTCATTCCTGTATGAGTTCTTTGTCTCTAAAAAGAGGCTTCATGTATGTACCACTTCCAGAGAGCTGTTAAAACAGTATTTTATATTCTTTTTTAAACATAAGTTATTTTCACTGGTGACCGAGGCCCTGATAATGGCTCTTCATTACTTAGCATGCATTATTTTGCAAATAAACTAAAGAATCCAATAGGTCAGTCTCTCTATCTTTGGGTATATGATATCCAGGGATATTAAGCTTCTCCAGACCTTTCTATGTATGGCTATTTTTGGCACTATTTACCACTACCTTCAAATAATCTGTATCATCTTTATTTTCAACAAAAAGGCCGGCTTTGTTTGGATGGATGGTTGGTTGGTTTGGTTTTTTTCTCTGTTACAGAAATCTAGAGTAATCTCTTCTCTGTACCATTGTGTTGTGTATTTGCTTTGGTGATATTTGTGGTACTGTTGACACTGCAGAAAGTTGTGCAGAGGTGATGTTCGTGAAGGACCTGAGCTCTGGCTGCATCAGCAGAGCCCTCTGCTGGAAATGCCACCTGTACTGGCAAAAATCATTATCTTTCTGAAAAAAGTCCACCAAAAACTGTTTTGCCAGCAAAGCTGTGTCCACCCACCTCCTGTGTGGATGTGTTGAAAAAGTAGCAAGCTTTTGGGTTGCTTTTCTTTTTTTTTTTCAAGGATACCTGACCTTTTGTTATAGCTGTTTGTGTTTCCATTCTACAGGCTTCTCCATCAAAACTTTCCCATACAGGCCTTGTGTTAGTTGCCAGGATGATTGGTGAAGATCCAACTGGCATCTAACAATGTTAATGCTGTAGAGTGTCAGGGTGTTTGGTGGTTAAAAACTGAGGGATGCACGTCACCTGACTGAATAAGGAACTCTGTAGTGTGTCAATTTTAATGTAATTTTCTTCTTGGTTTTCAGTGGAGATTCCTTTTGTCTTTGAAACATGTCATTTTCCACATGATCTTCATCTTCCTTCCTGTAGCCTCCCCCACCACCACCCTTGCTTTTAAACTGTATGCTTCCCATTGAAGTATTTGAATTTCATTTCTTCTGTCTCTGTAATCTGTTTTATGTCACAAGCCATTTGTTCAGTGCCTACTAAATTGATACTTCACGTGTAAGCTTTTTTAAACCTTGTGGGAACAAAAGGTTCCCCTTTGCTTGGAGGTTGCAGAGGTGTAATTGAGAGCAGAAATTGGCCAGCAGTTCTGTTGACAGCATGTGAACCAGAACAAAATTTTGCATTTCCCCAAGGCTATTTTTGTCCTTTAGCATTAACAAATACAAAATATACTTAGATTTGTCAATAAGGCAAGCGATGTGGTTCTGAACGCAGGCGAGGAGCAGTCCTGTTGAGGAAGAAATAGTTATTTTTAGATAACTCTACATTTCTACCTAATAGAAGCTGAAGGTAGTGCTCATCCTCTCTTCTCTGCATCACTTCCAGGTTGACTTGTTCCAGCTCCAAGTGAACACTCTGCGACGTTACAAGAGACATTATAAGTTGCAGACTAGGCCTGGACTCAACAAGGCTCAGCTAGCAGAAGTAAGTAATGACAGAGGTAGTATCATCTCTGTTATTAAAAACTTTTTATCTTCTCTGCTGAAGTGCACATTTCTTGGAAACTAGTACCTGTAGTGAACCTCTAACTATTGCTCCCTGCGAGAGGTTTCAGGGGATGACACCAACCGAAAGCTGCATGATTTCTTTTACCTCAGACAGTCATGGAATACATGGAAGCTACCTCTTGAAAACATGTTTTAATAACTTGCTTTTCTCTGCTTCCTTTCCCTCCTTGTTCATAGTCACAATCTGTTACCTTTAGGAAGCAGAAACAGAACCTATTTTCTGGTGATTTAGGACTTAACTGAAGATGGCTGTTGTACTGAAACTCAGACTTACTATGCTGCTGGTCACCTTAAGTGCCCCTGTTAGTTTTTCTTTCCTTTCAGGGTCTTGAACTAGTTGGAATTGCTTCTTATTAAAGGCAAAATCACTCACCATCACTTCAGATTCCTTATTTCCCTCCCTTGTCCTAATGTCTTATGATTCTGTATTAAGTCAATAAAAGGCTCTTTCCTCAAGGGCCTCCACTGCTGCTTTCTCACCATATGGGGTACTTGTTAAGAAAGGTCTCTCTTTCACTCTCTGTTACTTGGGCTAGTTGTATCTGCTCTGCTCTCTTTCCTGACTTGATCTTAAGGCTTTCTATGGGAAAAGTTTTCTTTAAAACTTGAAAAGAATGTAGCAGTTACTGAACTGTAACGAGGTTGTTTTTGTAAGCTGAGGCTTTCACAACTCTCTGCCCAAAATTGTGTTTTGCTTTTGCTTTAAAGAACAACAACAGGCAGACCAAAAAAAGACAGCAAGACACTGTTGCTGTCTTTGAAAGTCAACCAGGGAGCGAATCCATGGAATATAGAGAATGTGTAGTGTACTGCATGTAGGAGCAAGGTGAATGAAGCAGGGTGGGTGTATGTCCTCAACAGTAGTTCTAATAAACCTCCTGCCGTGAAGGACTACTTCCTTAGGCAATTTACCATGAGTCTGCCCAGGAGGGGAAAAAAAACCACAACAAAACCCAAACAAAAACTACTATGCAAGGGAAAATAAAGGGAGCCTAACTTAAAGTTGTCACACACTTCCCAGATTTCCTGTGAAGTCTGAGCAGCTTTGACCCTACGCTGGATCCTCGTCCAGCTCCCATGCTTGAATCACTGCTGCCTGAGGCTCTTAGACTCCTGCTGCTACCCCACCGTAAGGAAAACTAAAACTTCCATAAATCTTCTTGGAGTGACTTATTGCTCAGCCTGCATCAACATCCAGTTCTGGAGCTGTGTTGGGTACCAAAAAAGAGCTTCTTCCATATGAGAAGCACATCTCATCCAGCTCCAACACGTGTTTTACGTTCATTTTCTGAGGAAAAAAGCAGGTTCAGGGCTAATGCTAGTGTCAGAGAGGGGTGGCCCTACCCAAATCCTAACCCTTCCATTGCAAATTCCTTGGTGTTCCTTTGAGACAAAACTTACCCAGTGTGTTTTCCTTTGGACTCCAAAACTTTGCTACATCTGGTTCACACGGCAAAGTGTTTCAGTATTGCTGAAGCTCTCCTTCAAAAAACTGAGATGCAGGGAAAACTTGCTCTCCAAATAACCTCGGCATGAAATGCTGCTTAGGAGAGGCTCTGCTGCTTTGGCAGGAGGACATTCTGGCTTCCAAATTCCATTTGGAGGTTGGCTGCAAATACTGCTGACGTAGCAAGACTTTGCTATGTTCATATGCACATTCCAGCGGTAAAAAGAGAGAGGTAAATGAGGACTGACAGTTTGAATCGGTGCATGTTTGACTAAGGGTATGTTGCACTCACTGGCCATAAAATCGTTTTTGGAAAGTGAAGAGAAAACCCCGTTCTGATTATTTCTACTTTTTAATTTCAGAATTTCTGTCTCTTTCCATGTTGTCCTTCTAGACTGTCAGTCGTCACTTCAGGAATATTCCTGTGAATGAGAAAGAGACGCTTGCGTATTTCATCTATATGGTGAAGAACAACAAGAGCAGGCTGGACCAGAAATCAGAAAGTAGCAAGCAACTAGAATGAAGATCAACAAGACTTGGAATAAGAGAGACCTTGAAGGAACAGATGGTATTCTGCATTTTAGGTATATAAAAACTGTTCAAGTATATTGTAAATTTTTTTTTTAAATGCAGTTATGTCTGGATGACAGAAAAAAAAAAAATATAGACTTTCTTATCAGGAGTATTTGAAAACATGTGCCCAGCATGTTCCTGAAGACTTCTTTCCCTCATTTCAAAGTCACATGGGAATAAAGACATGAGGATAATGAGGAAACCAAGTAAACCTGTAGGACTGTGGAGTTTGGCGTTTAAAACTTGGTGTTTTAAACCATTTCTGGAATTCTGTATCTCAGTGCAATTCAGATCACAGATGAAGTTTTCTCACTGAATTCGGACTGCATCCCAAACCACCATGCAGTTTGTCTTGGCGCAGGACTGGAATAGTGGCAGAGAGAAAATTAATTATCGAGGTGCACGGATCAGAAGTTTTGTCTGAAGCTCGCTCCCCACCTACACACGCTCTGTCTTTGCCGTGAGTCAATGCTTCACGTCCCAAACTTCTACAAATGCTCCAGCTCACCAAACCTGCTCCAGTGAACGCTTACCTGACGAGTCTGGAATTGATCTATTGGGTTTTGGGTTTTTTTTTACACCATATTTCCTCTCACCCCCCTCCCAACATGGATGTCAAACAACTCTCTGCAATCGCTTTTTCTAATTTCTGTTATTTAAGAACTCGCCAATTAATTGTCTTAATTGTAAGCGTTTAAAAATGTCTGCGTTTCCCCTGGCTGTGGTATTAAGGCAAATACAGCTCATTTGCTGGGTTCGGTCACGTTGGTAGAAATGCTCATTTAATTCACTTGACGCGTATTTTCCCTGTATTCAGGGCTCAGTTGGCGGTAGGTGAAACAACAGCTTAAGACATCTGTCTCTTAATCTCCATCAGATCAGGTATCAATCATCACAGGTGACGTGAATTTTGTACTGAAGCCAGCCTTCAGCAGGTGCCACAAAAGTGCTGTGTGGATTTAGTGGGCTCGGCAGCCCCTCTGCAGTATAAAGCAGACTTACGCTAACGGGCCGGGGCAGTGAGCTGACTGGAGCACGAGGCATTTCATCTGTCCTTGCAGCAGGCTGAACGTATTGAAGCAGTTGCCTTTTGTGAGCATTACGTGTGCTTCCCTAAGAGCTGTGTGAGTGGACAGCTGGTGCTCTTTAACTGGGCGCTGTAGGAGGAGATCCCTCTGATTTTGTTATTTAAAGCCAAGGTGTCCTTACGAATAACACAGCGGTTAGTTTGGCAAAAGAAGCTTATAAAAGTGTTGGTTGTGACTGTTCTTTAGTGACCTCAAATTCTGTTCAAGGGGATCTCGTGATTTAAAGCACCACTCTGTTTCTTTGCTGTCCTGACCAATGTCTCCGTGCTCTTACAAGATGCCAAGACTCCACATAGAGAGTATATTCTCAACGAGCCTTAATCAACGGAGTGAACAGTAGAGAACTTTGGCTAGCATTGTGTCCATGGCAGGTTTTAATATTCTGAAACTGGATGGAGCTTTGTTGAAGAGCTAAACACACAGATCACAGTCCCAGCTTAGTACTGCATCATGTTTTGTAAGGCATGAAGTGTTCACGTAGTGAAGCTCTTGTTGAAGCTCTCCCAGGATCTCTTTAAAAATCAAGTCACAATTTAAAGCCAGCTGTTCACATCAGCTCTGAAGCGTTTGCTAATCCTCCAAAAACATACTCAATAAACTTCAGCATGTCTAAGTCCTGTGTCATAGGCAGAAGTACTCTGTTATGGTACATGTCCCACTTGTGAAATTTTTGGGGAGTGTGATAGTTTCAGCATTTCCTTCTTCAATTCAGTACGGAATTTAAGAACATCAGCCAGGAGAGAGGTTCAAGGAATGAGGAGAGAATGTCTTGCGTCGGTATTTCATGAATGTTAAAAAATGTCCTAATTACACTGGTCCTTTCCTTATTGAAAGGATGGAGGAATTCCCACATCAGTCAACATGATCTGGCTTCTCTCATCCAGGACAGATAGCTAAAAGGGTACGTTCTCTGACTGCGTGTTAATCTTCAAAGTGCTCGTGTAATCAGAGGGTATTACCACAGGAAAATCAGTTTCTGAGTTGAGAGGGTTATGCCTCATTGTGACTTCTAGACCAAAACTGTAAAAATGTAGTTTGTTTGGGGTTTACTTTTTTGTTGTTGTTGTATTTTGTTTTGTTTTATTTCTAAGAGTAAATAAATCTGTTGGGGTGTTTTAGCAGCCAGCAGCAAAATGATTCTTTTCAAGGAAATATGGTGGCAGGTTCCATCTGTTCAGGTGTATTCACTGGAATGCTTTTGTGCAGAGGTGGTATCCAGGAAACTTTTATTTTTTCTTTTCTTTATGAAAATAGTCAATTGATGTGAAATGTGATCCTTGTTGGTTTCACTCTTAAAGCAATTATACTTTTTTGGAAAAAGTTCTTGGTGAAGTGTGATGATGAAGAGATGTTTACCAGCCATTAGCAGTTGTTTATAAGGTGGAAGACTTGGAGGCAAGACACCAAAGAAAGAGAGGAATCTTTGGCTGTCAGACCCCATGGCCTTATAAGCCCTTGCAAATGCCTTATTACCTTGTTCTCAACTTAGCTAGAGCAAAACGCCTTGAGCAAAAGAAAGCCGATGTCTTGTAGGAAGGGTTAGCCACTTTCTGGCTCCCGTGCTATAAACTGAAATCACACGTCAATTCAGTAGCAATATCCATGTTCAGGGTGCCTGTGATTCTTGAAAAGCATTTTAGTGTCTAATAACCAGAAAACGCAACAATGCAATTGTCGATCTGTATAATAACCATTCTGTGTATTTGATTCCTCATGCTGCATGCCAATTAAAAAAAGACTTGCCAACTTTTTTGTTTTAAACTTCCAAGTAAATGTGTTTGAACCTCACACTTGTGAAGCCATGAGGTGGGACGATTTCTCAGCACTTTTAGATGGGACTCGTTGGAAAGGTGGAAGACCCAAATCGCTTTGGCTGGTATGATAAGATATTTTTTTTAATTTCTTTTTTTCCTTTTTGCATTTTGCTTTTCACAGATGGGCCTTAAATTCTGTCTAGCTTTGAACCATGGAGCACAAGCCTTGGGGGCATGGAGGATGACCAGGTGTCATCTTCCATTTGTAATAGTGGAAGCTTATTTCTTACAAGCCTGCATAGGTGACATTCACCCTGGGGCAGAGGAATTGTCTTTGAAGCCCTCCAGCCATTATAAAGCTTAATTAAATTACGCAGCCTAACTAAATTCTCGTTGAAGAGTTGCATTAACTTCACTAGACTTCTGAATAGATCCAAAGCCATTAGTATGAAATCCAAATAACGCGGAAACATCTCTTCCGGGGTTAATTTCATCCTGTGTGCTGACCCTCTGCTCACTGTAAGGGAAGGAGAAGAAATCATTGCTGGTAGTTATTGGCTTGAGCTCAGCTGCAGGGAGTTGGAAGCGTGGGAAGACTTGAGTCGGTGACAACCAGGTGGCTGAAAAGTGCAAGTAGATCCAAGGAGGCTGTGTTTGGGTGCAGCAGTGTTTAAATTTCTGTATCTAAAGGATGTTGTACAACAACCTGAAGAAAGCAATTGCATTAAAAACTGTTTCTTTGCCAGACATTTTAGATGCTCTGCCTGAGAAAAGCAGAGTGGGCTGTTGTACCATTTGTCCCCAGTACTCTGGTGTCCCAGTTAGCCTTAGAAATGTGTCTGTAAACCACTAGGTAACCCAGAGTGCAAGACTTGACCAAAGGATACCAAGTCTGACATTTAAAGTTAATCTCAAGTGCAAGCTGGGCTTCAGAGAGGCTTTGACATCAAGAGCCAAAATAATCCACAAGAAGCACGAGTTTGCGAGCGGGTCGTGATGGCCCAGAGAAGATGAAATGGGACGTGGCCCACAGAGACACACTGAACCAAACGTGCTTCCACGAGTTACGGACGTGGAGGAAGATTTGTTCTGTGTTAGCTCTTGTAGCGGATGTTTTACGAGCGGGGGAAAGGAGGGAGCCGTGCACTTTACGTCTTTTGGTTGAGCCAAATGTAAATACTAATGGGAGATCTTCAGTAGTAACTGCAGTTGGAGGGGAGGGAAATGGTCTGCTGGGGGACTGTTTATTGAAATCCACAGGTCGTTATGCTTCCCCAGAGCACTAGAGTCACTTTGCCTCTACAGTTTAAAAGAGTGGGTAATACAAGGTGGCCTCTTGTACAAAAAGAGCCCTTGCACTGCCCAGAGTGTTGACTGAAGAGTCCCAAAGGTGAAGGAATGTTATTGATGCCTCACTCCTCTTGTCGCTGATGCCCTTTAGCCATCTCTAGCTTATCGAGTCTGGGAGCTTTCCTTCTCCACTTCCAAAGTGCAAATGAACTGTTAGGATGTAAGGTACTCCTTGCACTTTTTCACAGCTGTCCCTGGTCTCGCGTTTTTTGACTTGCCTATGAACACCTCTCTTTGGAATGGATTAAATGGTTGAAGAAAGTGTGGGGAGAGGAAGGGGGCGGGGGGGAGGGGGGCTCTTGCCTTAAACCTGAACATCCCTTGCAAGCAACTCTGCAGGCCGTCCTGGACACCACCCCAGGAGCCTCGGACTTGGCTGAGCCCCGATGGGGCCAGGTTTGCTCCTGTCCTGGCCCTCTGCTCCAGGGCAGAGGAGTACCAGGTAGTTTGCAGAATGGCTTGGAGTCTTAGAGGGCTTACTGGGAGAGAAAAACTGTGTTCTGTTTCTAGCCTCCACGTATTGTGCTGATCTTATGCCAAATGTTTTGGACACCTTGTATTTTTAACTGTGTAATATAGCTGTGTATTGTTAAAGCGACTTAGTAACTTATAGCAAAAAAACTGTAGAACTCCTTTCTCTGAGGTGTAGGAAATGTCCTGCTTCCACTGTGTATGAGACTTTAACTCTGTACTGTCTGACAAAGATAAAATGCTGAATTTCACTTTAATAAATGATCTATCTAGCAACAAGG
This sequence comes from Nycticryphes semicollaris, assembly GCA_013400055.1. Lineage (NCBI taxonomy): Eukaryota > Metazoa > Chordata > Aves > Charadriiformes > Rostratulidae > Nycticryphes > Nycticryphes semicollaris. The sequence goes on from VXBJ01006628.1 coordinate 388,309, forward strand.
TCTACATTCCCATCTGTCTTTCTGCCCTTAGTACTGTTGGCTCCAGAGCTGATGGACTTTTGCTTTGCATGGATGTGTTGTGCCAGGCTTCTCTGATTCCCTCTCATTTCCCACCCACCTCCCCAGGACTGGAAATACTGCAGCCGGGAGGGGAGGATGGCACCGCTGACCAGGATGTGTCAAGCTTGAAGCAGAAAACTCAGGTGACGGGGTGTTTTGTGATAAATCTGTGTGGGTTGCACGGAAGCAAATCACAGAGTCTTTTCAACGCCACCAAGAGACAACTCAGAAGAAAGATGGAGGCTGTTGGGGAGCCACATGACCTTCCATTTTGGGGAGCATTGGGCTTTTCTATGATGGGGATGTTTTTCCCCTTCCCTTCTGTCATGAATAGTCAATCAAGTGCAGCATCTCATTTGATTCATGTTTCCTAATGAATCTTTAGGTCTAGCTCAACCCTGTGCTTCTGCTTCCTTCTCAGGTTCACCCTGGGCTAAGTTTCATGCCTGACTTGCAGCTCCTGTTGCCCAGAGTAGCAGCTGTGTGCCTGGCTGACCAGGTGAGTGCTGCTCCAGCCCAACACTGACACGTAGCAACCCCATGTTCAACCGATTGAACGGCAAGACCCTTTTCCATGCAGTGCTTTGTCTCATTCCTTCTTCCCACGTTGCTCTTCTTCCTGATGGGCAGCCTTATAGGCAAAGATGCCTCTTGGGGTTTTTTTCTTTTTTGCTGCAATGAGGAAACGAGTTGTGCCAGAAACTGGAGCATGAACACTTGTTCTCCTGAACCCTGCCATGGCATTTCTTAAGGCTCTGCTGGCACTGAGGCGTGCTTGAGCCTTCATTTTTAGCCAGGCAAGAGGTTGTAGTGTAATTCTTCGACACTTGGGTCCTCTGGGAGGAGGGCGATAGGATGTTGAGAGCTTTACACTCAAAATACATGACTTGACTTTATCACTCTCCAATTGAACTGCGCTGTTGATGTGCAGTAAAGATTTGGGCAGAGGATTTTCCCTGAAACGATCCCACAACTCTGTCTGTGTTCTCTGCTCCTTGGTGCTGTCCTGCGGCCAACTGACCTCTGCTCATCATCGCTCGATTCGCAGCAAGGGCTAAATTGCCCTCTGGGAGGAGGGTGGCAGGTTGTGTTGCTGCTGCCTGGTGACCCCAGCCATGCAGAATGTGACCATTTATGCCACCAGTGCTGCGTGCAGGGGACGCTCACTCCCCCCTGTCCTACACCCCAGGGTATCAGCTTTCAGCAGCAGAGGGGAGGGGACTGCAAGGGGACCTTGGGGAGCTGGGTGAGTTGATGCTTTACCAAGCTGTGAGAATCAACAAGCTGTAGTTACGTTTGAGCATAATGCTATTTTAGGGAAAGATTGACCTTGATGTATTGGAGAGCTGGGGGAGACTGAGCTGGTGCATCAGGAACAGATCCTGATGTCCTCATGCTGGCGTTTGAGGACATATCTGGAAGCCTTTGCAATGGACCAGAATCTTTTTGTGCAAGGCCACATGCTGCCGGAGTGTTGTCCCCATCTCGAGGAGCTCTCAGTTGAAGAAGGTGATACAGCTGAACACCACGAAACAAGGAGCGAGGGTAGATCACAAGACATCACCTGCATGGTTTTGAGGTTTTTTTAGGAGGTATCAGAAGAAGGCCTTCAGGTGAGGGCAAGGGCAGCGAGGAAGGAGAAAAGCCATGTCATTGGCATTCCCACACCGGTGCATGTAAGCTCAGCACAGTGAGAAGGTGTCCTGCCCAGGGAGGAGAGGCAGAAGGGCTGAAGGAGGGCAGCTGTAAGCAGCAACCTGTTGTCCAAGTGATGGTTTTGCCATGAGAGGGTAGACTGGAAACTGCAGTGATACAATAAACTCTGCCAGTTAATCTATTATTTGTAGAGACTAATGAATGACGCTGCTTAATCTCTTGTTTGCTCCCTGCCAAGAAACCCCTGGAAGAGTTCAAGCATGAAACCAAGGAGGAATCTGCTCAGGCTTTTTAACAGCTTGATGTGATGGGCCTCAAACTGCACGTTCCTTCTCTGACAGCTCCCGGCTGCCGAGCGAGGGCAGTGTTAGCTCAGTCACCCGGGCGGTGGGTGCTCGGCGGCTGCACCTCCGAGCCCAGGGCTGGCCTGGGATGGTGGGTGGGGGGTGGGGGGGACACCCAGAGCCATTCTCCTGTCCCAAAGACACCTCCTCGGCAGGAGCCGGCCGGACTTGTTGGATACCAGAAGCGGGATTATGGTGTGGTGGGATGTGGAGATCATAAAAATGGTTTGTTTGGGGTTTGGGGTTTGTTTTTTTTTTTNAACCCTGTGCTTCTGCTTCCTTCTCAGGTTCACCCTGGGCTAAGTTTCATGCCTGACTTGCAGCTCCTGTTGCCCAGAGTAGCAGCTGTGTGCCTGGCTGACCAGGTGAGTGCTGCTCCAGCCCAACACTGACACGTAGCAACCCCGTGTTCAACCGATTGAACGGCAAGACCCTTTTCCATGCAGTGCTTTGTCTCATTCCTTCTTCCCACGTTGCTCTTCTTCCTGATGGGCAGCCTTATAGGCAAAGATGCCTCTTGGGGTTTTTTTCTTTTTTGCTGCAATGAGGAAACGAGTTGTGCCAGAAACTGGAGCATGAACACTTGTTCTCCTGAACCCTGCCATGGCATTTCTTAAGGCTCTGCTGGCACTGAGGCGTGCTTGAGCCTTCATTTTTAGCCAGGCAAGAGGTTGTAGTGTAATTCTTCGACACTTGGGTCCTCTGGGAGGAGGGCGATAGGATGTTGAGAGCTTTACACTCAAAATACATGACTTGACTTTATCACTCTCCAATTGAACTGCGCTGTTGATGTGCAGTAAAGATTTGGGCAGAGGATTTTCCCTGAAACGATCCCACAACTCTGTCTGTGTTCTCTGCTCCTTGGTGCTGTCCTGCGGCCAACTGACCTCTGCTCATCATCGCTCGATTCGCAGCAAGGGCTAAATTGCCCTCTGGGAGGAGGGTGGCAGGTTGTGTTGCTGCTGCCTGGTGACCCCAGCCATGCAGAATGTGACCATTTATGCCACCAGTGCTGCGTGCAGGGGACGCTCACTCCCCCCTGTCCTACACCCCAGGGTATCAGCTTTCAGCAGCAGAGGGGAGGGGACTGCAAGGGGACCTTGGGGAGCTGGGTGAGTTGATGCTTTACCAAGCTGTGAGAATCAACAAGCTGTAGTTACGTTTGAGCTTAATGCTCTTTTAGGGAAAGATTGACTTTGATGTATTGGAGAGCTGGGGAAGACTGAGCTGGTGCATCAGGAACAGATCTCGATGTCCTCATGCTGGCGTTTGTGGACACATCTGGAAGCCTTTGCAATGGACCAGAATCTTTTTGTGCAAGGCCACATGCTGCCGGAGTGTTGTCCCCATCTCGAGGAGCTCTCAGTTGAAGAAGGTGATACAGCTGAACACCACGAAACAAGGAGCGAGGGTAGATCACAAGACATCACCTGCATGGTTTTGAGGTTTTTTTAGGAGGTATCAGAAGAAGGCCTTCAGGTGAGGGCAAGGGCAGCGAGGAAGGAGAAAAGCCATGTCATTGGCATTCCCACACCGGTGCATGTAAGCTCAGCACAGTGAGAAGGTGTCCTGCCCAGGGAGGAGAGGCAGAAGGGCTGAAGGAGGGCAGCTGTAAGCAGCAACCTGTTGTCCAAGTGATGGTTTTGCCATGAGAGGGTAGACTGGAAACTGCAGTGATACAATAAACTCTGCCAGTTAATCTATTATTTGTAGAGACTAATGAATGACGCTGCTTAATCTCTTGTTTGCTCCCTGCCAAGAAACCCCTGGAAGAGTTCAAGCATGAAACCAAGGAGGAATCTGCTCAGGCTTTTTAACAGCTTGATGTGATGGGCCTCAAACTGCACGTTCCTTCTCTGACAGCTCCCGGCTGCCGAGCGAGGGCAGTGTTAGCTCAGTCACCCGGGCGGTGGGTGCTCGGCGGCTGCACCTCCGAGCCCAGGGCTGGCCTGGGATGGGGGGTGNGACATTGAAATTGAACACGTCCGATTCTCCGCGTGAGCCGTCCTGCGGCCTCCTTACAACGTTGATGGAAACCAGGCTTCGGTTCTCTGCTCCCCGCCAGAAAGGGCAGCGCAGAGGACTGGGGAAAAATGCGAACGTGGATTTAATGGTTTTATGTTTTAGAGATGTGGTTGAGCAGGCTGAGCGTGCAGGGGAGAGCCTTAAGGCTTTTTTCTCTTTCTCTCTCTTTTCTTTTTATTTCCTTTGCATCCAATAAGGGATGACTGTGCGGTTCTGCCAGCACTCAATCTCGCTTTGCCAGGAGCTGGAGCTGATTTCACATCTCTTATCCTTGCAGGCAGTGTTGGCTCCTTCCCTGAGTACCTCAAAGCCCCCTAATGTGCTTTTACTTAATTGTTTTTTGGAACTTTCTCCAAGATCTGTTTCCTTTACGTGTTGCAGGAAGTACTCCGTGATCACTGCGGTATCCTGGTGCCTGTGGGGAAGAGCAGAGACCAGGAGACGAGGGAAGTCTGAGGTAGCTGAGATGGCTCTGCTGCTTCTCCTACCGCATGTAGAGACCAGAGACCACAATGATGGGCACCATATTAACAAGCTCGCTAACCCAGGCTCTGGTTGCAAAGCAGGGGGGACTCTCTGAGTCCAAGAGGTATGTGAGCAGTGCCTGGGTCTCTTCCTGCTCTTGATGCCTGTGTGGGCAAGGGCAACTCTGCCTTTAGAACCCGGAAGGTGGTGGGTTGCATCCAGTGGTCCTGGAGCCACCTCGTTCGGAGCTCAGTCTGGTGTCTGGGTTTTTGCCAGCTCCTGCGCCTGTGGAGCAGACGGCAGGCCAGCAGCCATGGCCTGGCAGGCAGCCCCAAGCAATCTGATCTCCTGTTTGGTGGTTTGCAGGCCCTTCGTTGGTCTGGGGTGGGAAAAACAGGCACCACATCCACCCTCTGAATGGAAATGTGCGGAAAATAGCCCGGCACCTTCCCAGCACTGCCTGGCCACAGAGGGCAACCAAGTTCCCTTGTATATGTCCCAAAACAGGACTGTTCAACTCTTCCTTGTCCAGTCTGCCCTAGAAGGATCCCTGTACCCTGCAGATGGATGTTCTCATTGTTCGACACCCACCTTTCCAACAGAACTATGTTGTTAATTTTTTTTTCCCCCTGGAATTTCCACTGACCCTCATGTACAAAGCTGAGCCCTTGTTACACTACTGCTGGCTGCAGCTCACCTCTTGCCTCTGTGTCTCTATTTTCCTGGGGATAAAAAGCAGGTTGAAGGCTCTTCATTGGCGCATTGAGTACAGACAGGGCTTTTTTTATTAGCCTAGCACAGTGGTGGAGAGCTGCTGCTCTCCCCCACCAGGCTATTCCTTGTCCTCTTCCCTTCCCTCCTTTTCCCTACCCTGGTTCCCACCCTCCTCCCTCTCCAAGTCTTTCAAGCAGTCTCCAAAGCAGGCCAACAAAAGTATCTCCACAAGGGCATTCCCACCTCTTTATGCCACATTCCTGGAAATAGTAGCCTAAAAGGGCGGCAGTTGGGTGTGGAATTGCGTGGGTTGAGCCCTAAGCAGCTGGCCTGGTTCCTGAAGGTTTTTGTAGGTTGAGTTGTGGAACACAGCAGGGCAGGCTCGAGTTCGAGTCAAGCTGATGAGCTTCACCTCAAAGCCTGCCCTTCCTCTCTCTGTCAGACACAGGACCGGAGCAGTGAGAGCTGAACGATGAAGGTGAGCAGAGCAGAAGGGGGAGGTTGACGAAAGCTCTGTGCGCTCGCTCAGACTCCTAACTCTTTCCAGCTTCTCACTTTGAGAAGGAGCTCCTGGCTGAGGCAATTAAACCAGCCTGCTCTGGGCCCCCCACCACCCCCACCACCC
>VXBJ01006628.1:401814-447304 GCA_013400055.1 Nycticryphes semicollaris
CCCGGCCGCGGAGCCAATGGGCAGGGGAGGATGCTCGGGGGCCCTGGGGGGAGCGGGGCGGTGGAGGGGGCGTGCGCCGCTCTGTTGACTCGGTTTATTTGGGCTCACACCTTCGCCGTTTGCTCTCGCCTCCCTGTTGCTTGAAGGGAGAAGGGGATGTGGAGTGACCCGAGGGGGGGACACTCAGCCCTCGCCCCGTCGCGTTTCGATTCCACCCCCCCCGCTTCCCCGCACCCGGGTAGGGGCTGTCCGTGCCCCCAGAGACAACAGCCGCGCCCGGCGGGGGACGAGAAGCCGTAACGGGGGTGGGGGAGAGCCGCGGGTGGCCGGAGCCCCGACGGCCGGACCGGGCCATGTGGGCGCTCCCGGGCCGCATTCTGTGTCCCTGGTGGGGGAAGAGCGCCTGGACCCGGGGCCAGCGTGTCCCGTCCCCATGCGGGGAAGGCTCGGCCCCGTGGAAGTGGAACGCGGGGAGTGCGGGGTGCTCGGTGTCGCACCTATAGCCAGGGCACGGGCAGCCTGTGCCGAGGGAGCTGGGTGCTGGGGGGAGAGGAGGCGTGATGGCGGGGTGGGCTCCCCGCACAGGGAACACACTGCCCACGCGTGCTCTGCGTGCACACACGCGTTGCACAAACGCACGCTGCACACGGATGTGCGCTGCACGCCTACAGGCACCCTGCGCCCGTGTTCAGCACACACACGCACAAATACACGCTGCACATGTATGCGGTTACACCGCCCATGTGTGCAGCTACACCACACACGCGTGCAGTTGCACCACACACGTGTGCTGCTCACACAAACACGCTACGCGTGTTGCCTACACATACCACAAACACAGAGCGGCTGCGTATGCTGCACACCTACCTGTGCTGTACACACACACCCCACAAATAGGTTACACATGCACTTAACTGTACCCATGTATTTTACATACACACACCAGCAGCGCACGTATGCTACACGCACAACGCCACCCATATATATGTATTACGTATACACATGCTGCACACACATGCTGTGGCATGTAAACACGTGTGTGCTGCACATCCATGCACAGACACTGCACACACATACATTAAAATATGTGAAGATGATGCTACCCACACACACTAACATATTTGCAATAGGACAGCGAGGATCTGCCTTGTGTTTCCCAGCCCCAGCTCGGCCACAAAAGGGCTGGGAGGTCCCACTGGAGCTGGGATCTTGTACTTCACTGCAGCCCCCAAACTGGAGCCTGGCGTGGGGCTCTGCAGAGGACATTGTGTCCTGCTCGCCTCTGCACCCATGGGAGACAGATCCCCAGGGTGACAGCTCCTGCACCCCACACTTCGCCCCCAACCTGGCTGGGTGGTGTTGGGGTTGACCCCTGCTCTTGCTCCAGTTACCCCCAGTGAGGACAGCCTGGGCATGGCTGTGGTGATCACAGCACGGCGGGGCAGGAAGGGGCTTTGGGCCCGAGGTATGTTAGCGATTAACGGCGCTTTCCAGCGATTCATCTTGCAGCGGAGGGTGGAAACGTTGGAGGGTTGTTTGCAGGCGCTTGTATTAATCATCCAGGCTAACACACCATTAACGTCCTCCTGCATTTTAAAGATGACAAATTTTATTTGACTTCTCTCAATCACGGTTCCCGGGCGGATTCGGGAGCCACTTAAATGCCTCGGATTTTCCATCGTTAGTTGTTNCGGGCCCTGGCAGCCAGTGGGGGACGGCTGTACCGGATCTGCCCCACTCTGCTCCCCCCAGCTTTGTTCTTAGCTGCTGCAAAGCCCCCCCCTTCCCCATCCCCTTTAAACAAGCGCCCTGAAAACATTTGCTAGTGATTACCCTCCGCTTAGAACCAGGCCTTGGGTAGGGAGTCATGTCCCCGATTTCCTCCAAAAGACCCGTGGCTGAGTGGGGGTCCTGAGACCAGCTCGGAGCCATCAGGGGGCCAGTGCCCACCTGGGAGAGGGGCAGGGATCCCTCTTCATGCCTTACCCTCCCCATGCTGATACAACATCACCTGCAGCGTCCTGCTTCCTCTTATAAACCAGCCAGGCTCCTCATTGAGCCTCTCCCCAGCCCTGTAAAAGGGTGGATCCAGCAAACCTCCAGTCCAGAGCCTGTGCCACCCAACTCCATCCCTGGAAAACATTCTCCCCCCTCCACAACAACAACAAAAAATCCCTTCCATTGCCCCGCATTGCAAAGGCCACTCACAGCCACGTCCAGCTCAGAGCCATCGCCTTGACTTGTGCACTGGAGCCACCTCCAACTTCTGGCTGCTGAGCCAGGTAAGCCCAGCCCAAGCCTGGACCCTGCCACAGTTTGGAAGTGCTCAGCTGAGCAAATAGTGGGACTGGCGGGTTGATTTTCCTTTGGAAAATCGTTCTAATCTTTCATGTTTTAATAAAATAATAAAACTGGACCCCTTTTCACGCCGACACCTTCTAAATCAAACCAGACTGCCTTTGTCATGGCATCCAAATTTAGCACTTCTCGAACTTTTGGTGAGTTTCTTTAACTTCACTTCTCCTTGCTCACACAGGGGGGAAAACGCCGAGCGGTTCGGATTAGGCGATTTATGGCTGGCATGGTGGGAGGGACCACATTTCTCTCCACCTGTTTTCCTTCAAATCCTTCCCAGAGAAAAATTTCCTGCCCTCANTCTCCTCAGCCCCCAGCACCCCAACCCTGACAGGAGCCACCCAGCTCCACACCCATCCCCTGCCCTGGGACAGGGGCTGTGGTTTTGGCCCTGGCCCCTCGGCCACCTCCTTATCAGTGCCCAGCGAGCGGCAGCCTGGGGTGTCCTGTGACTTTGACGCCAGCTCTGCTCCCCCCCTCCGTCTCCCTTATCTAAATAGGAGCGTAAATCAGGGTCTTGGCAGATGCCCTGGCAGGACAGGGACTCCATAAAAAGGGGCTCTGCTCCAGCTCTGTTTACATTGCAGCCCCGTAAAATATTCCCCTTGTCTTCCCTGCTAGCGTTTCCCTGCAGCATCCCGGCACCCTCCTGCTCCTGCATCCCCTCAGCCCCAGGCTTTGCTGCAGCCCTAGGGCGCAGCCGGGAAGGTCTGAGCCTTGACACCCCACAGGTCCCCCTGCATGTCCCCCCATCAGGTTGTGCCCCGAGGTACCACTGCACCCAGCCGCTGCCTCCGATCCCCCGCTCCGACAGCCGCTCTGGGCTCAGAGCAGGGCTGAGCCAGCTCCCCCGGGCAGCTGGGTTGTTTCTAAAGGTGCCCCTGGGTATTTATAGCACTCGCCTGAAATAATGCAATAATAATCACTCAGCACCTTCCCAACAGTTCTGCTCCTGGAGGCCTGAGGGGAATGGTTGCAAAAAGCCTTGGGAAACTGAGGCACAATCAGAGTCGGCTTCAACGGGAGGTGTGTGGGGCTGGCTGCTCCGGGGGGATTATTTTCCTCCCAGTGATGTGAGGAGGAAGAGAACCTGCAGAAGAGGGCAAGATTAGGTCAGCTTGATTGGCAATGGACCCGGCCCTGGGGTCACAGCCAAGGTTGGGCTGCTAGCACCTCAGCTGGGAAAGCCCATTCAGGGCATCCCTCCTCCCCAGAAGGGTTTGCCACTCGTGTCTTGCTGTGCCAGCACAGGGCTTGCAGGGGCAGGGGGAGTGTTGGGATGCAGGGGAGCTCACACATGCTGATGCTCATGCATTCCTGCACCCACACATTTTCTGTGTCCCCCAAACTACACCACTGGGCCGCTTGATAGTACACCAACATCACACAGGCAACCTTACATGGGGTTCTTGCTGTCAAAGCCCCCCTCCCCGCCCCCAAAGGAGCTGGAGGAATTGAGGTTGAGTGGGTACCCAGGGTGGCCGTGCCGTGCTGAGCTCCGATGCTCCTGTTCCCAGCAGCAATCCCCGGCATCTTCTCTGTACACACACCTCCCGCGCCCCCCCTCCGGCGACATAAAGGATGACTGCAACCATTGCCTCTCAAGAAATACAATCTATTTATGGCCAAGCAGCCACTGCCCTGTCTGGATAAATCAAAAGGAAAACAAAGCTTTATGGAAAAAAGATTATTAAATTTTCCATGTGCTCCTGAAGGGATGCGCCAGGCACTCGCTGTTTATTTTTTGTGCTCTCTCCTTGCTAGTGCTGTAAATGACATTGTGTTTACAAAAGTTTTTATGTCATCAGAGCAAAGTCACAGCTCAGCTTCCTCTCCTGTGTATTTTATGTAGATGGATGTGTCTGTGAGGAACATTCAAACTAAACAGAGCGCTGGTTTATAGGAAAATGTATTTATTTGAAAAATCGTAACTCACAATTTCGGCAAAACCGGGCTCCACATTTATTGCCGCTAATGGGGTGTGGCGGCCATAAATTAACCTGGAAAATTGCTGCGGCCGTATCAACAACGGCTCATTGTGCTGACGGAGCTGAGCGGAGCAGCCGCTCCCCAAAGACGGCTCATGTCAATTTGCAATTAGGTTTGGAGGCAAATAATAAGCAAAGGGAAGGTAACGGCAGCCTCGCAGCTCCCAAAATCAGTGCTCCGAGCTGGCGTGGGCGCCCCGAGTCTCACTGAAAAGAGTGCTGTTCCCCCATCTGACTGCCACGGACATCAGTGGAAGAAGGGTCTGCCTGCCATAAAGGGAATTACTGTTTAGACTACATTACCCCTCGTGGACACGCAGTCAGAGATGATGGGGCAAATGAAGTCTGTGAACTCCGAGTGGCAGCCCAGGTGACCCACGCAGGGAGAGCTCACCGCTTACTCCCCAGTTCGCCTCTCTTAACCCAGAAGAAACATTTGCACTGTAGCAGGAGTGATGCTTCTGCCCTAAATCCTCATCTTTCCCCACTCAAATTCCCTGCTGAGGCCAACACTGTCCCGCAAAACCCCAGGGCTGGGTGCTGGCCTCAAGTCAGGAGGTGCCACCGTCATCCCCTCATCCCCCATCCCCTGGCTTGGGGCATGGTTTGGGTGCTGACCCGTGGTGGCACCTCTCCACTCGTGGGGAGACATGGAGAAGAGCTCCCAGCTGATGCAAGTCCCTGATGAAAACCAGCACCTTCCCCTCCTCCGTCCACTTTCCACTCCTGAAGCAAATTTACAAGGGCTCTAAAATGTCCCGCTCCAGGGCATCAGCCAACTGCTAATGGCTGGGGATTGGGAAAGACATTTCCTCCTCGCGAGAAGGATTGCATAAGCGCTTATTAAGGCAGCTCCTGGCGTCTTCATCTACAGCATCTGTTTTGGGGCATGGCTGGAGACAAACTGCTGGATCGGGATGGGGCAGAGCTGGGCTTCCTGCTGCCAACTTTCCCCTTGTCTGGAGGTGGCTGCAGGTTTGGGTCGTGTCACATGCGCTGGTGGAGAAAAGAAAGGTGGGTCATGATGTGAGATGTGTCTTTCCCCTCCTTCCCTCTGCTCTCTGTCTTGTCCTGGCAGTGCCACCGCAGGGACTCACCCTCACACCTTTTGCTCTGTTTGGCAGGAGGAGGCATGGTGTGAGCTCGGGGACCCTTCCCAGGTACCCCAGCTGCTACAATGAAGGATTTCCCCAGTCCCTGGTCATGCCACCATCCCACCTTCCTTGAAAGAGGGTCTTCTCTCCTGTCCCATCGGCATTATGCTTTGCATGAAGACTGGTCTTAGTCGTTGGTAGAGCTCCTATTATCCTGCACCCTGTTTGGTTAAAACAGGGACCTCTGTGCTTGGCTTTGCAGCGAGAGAAGGCTGGAGACAGTGGCCCAGGACACCAAAATTGGGTGAGAAGGTCTAACCAGGCTCTGCTGTGTATGGTATGCTGGCACAGGGGAGCAGCTGGAGCTGAGGAGTAGCTGCCCACCTTTCCCTGCAGTGGGAACATGTCCCAGCATCCATATTTCCCACCCTCCTCTCCATGTGGTTCTACTTTTCTTTTTTAATTCATTTTTGTCTGTAAGTTTTTCTGGGCAATTCCAGTTCCCATCGCACAGTGTCTCATGCCGGGTCTGTCTATACCTTCCCAGCTCTGCCAGGGTAGGAGGATGAGGACAGTTAGTGGTGCTTTATTATCCTGGTTATCCTCAACTCTCTCTCCCAAAATCCCAGAGCTTCTCTCCCCCTGGGTGCAGGAGACCGCCAGGCCGGCCGTTGGGTTACGACAAGAGCTGCAAGATGGTTTTTTTCCAAGGTTGGGTTCGTTTTCTGCAGTTTGGGATGGTTTTAAAAATTAACAAGCATCTGTTAAGATATTTTTGCAACTGCAACTTATTTGGGGGCTGGGGGTTTTAAATAATTTTAGTGCTTTTTTCCACCCTTTTCTCCCCTGTTTTATAAATGGGAGGTGGCAGAAGCAGGAGTGCAGCCGGCATCAGATCGGGGCTGCAAATATTTTCCTTTTTAGGATGCAAGATTTGGGTGGAGGAGATGGCGGGGAACTGTGGGTCAATTATTTGTGTTGTTTCCTTGGATTTTGCTTTACGATCTCTCTCCCCCCCNAAAAAAGCAGGGAGAAGAAGGGGGAATCTGGAGATCCGTAAGGCAGTGATTCCTTTAGTTAAAAACAACATTTTCACAGGCAAAGTCATGCCGGCCGCGGGCCGTACCTGCCCCTCCACCTCCCCACACCAGCTTTGATAATTGCAACCCATGCAAGAGCGTCTTGGAGGGGGGAGATGGCGTGGGCTGGGAGGGTCGGTTGGGCTCTCTATCGGAGCCTCGGCCATCCCAGTGCTGGCCCAACCTCTGGCTCTGGAATGTGCTCCCGAAATACACGATTGCAAACAGACTGCAGAGCTGCCAGCTCGGACACACACACACACACACACCCCCACACCCACCCCATACACACCCCGGTACCTGCCACCCTCTGTTCTTTTATCCGCTCTGAGTGTGCATGATCTGGGGTGAGAAAACATCTTTTTGATGAACTTATTTATTTATTTATTTATTTGTTTAGGAAAGTTGCCTGGTCTCACTCCCCACCATCCAGGCAGCCCCTGGTTTTCAGGGTCAGGGTGGTACTTTGCCTCCCCAGGGCTCATTATCCCTCACCCCAAGCTGGGACTCATTACAGTTGTATGCATGTCTCCAGGGCACCCATGGGTGTAGGGGGACAGTGGGGATGTTTTGGGGTAAAGGACCCAAATATGCGGGGTGTCCTGTGTCACCATAGTCTGCAGTGCCAATGTGGACATCACCCTGCCTTGCTTTCAGGGAATCACGGGGTGGGGATGTGCTGTGAAAAGTGAATCCAGACCTGCAGAAAATAAGGAATTTATTTATTATATATCAATATGCAACTCCTCCTACAATGCTCTGGAGAAAAAAAAACTGTTTGAAATGGAGCTTACTGGAAGGAAAAAAATGTCTCCCATAAAAATGCTGATCCCTCCTCAATTCTCAAAACTGAAACAAAACAGTTTGCTTTGAGCTGAAGGCATTTCTGCTCTTGGCTTCTTGTTTCCCAAGAAGAGCAGTGAACATGAAGGAAAAACAAGACTCCCTCATTAAAACATGCTTAAGTGAAACTCCAGTTGTCTCTTAAACTTTGCTTGAAAACATTTGGAGTAGCTTCATGCAAACCAGTTCTGGCCTTTTAGAAGCCATAAAAAAAAAACCACCCACAAAAACCCAACCCAAAATAGCCATTTCTCCAGGAAGAATCTTGTTTGGAAAAAAAAAAAAAAGGTTTGTTTTACACCATAAATCAAAAAAATTCCCGGGGAGGTGCAGTGAAACCCAACCACTGGCACTGGTGGCAAAGCAGCTCCAGGAAGGTTTTGCAGGACACAGCCAAAGCCAGCAGTGCTGGTGAGGTAAGGGCCACCATCAGCATTTCATCACTGGTTGTCTTAGACAGTAGAACATCTGTGTCTTCAGCACAACGTACTTTCCATCAGGATGAAGCCTTGCAGGGGGCAGCTTTTGGCAAGGAAAGGTTTTGGACCAATGTTCAGCCCAGCTCCAAGCTTGCCCCAACACTTTTGTGGTCTCATCAAAGGGCCCATCCCATGTAGGAGCCAAAGGCACTCACCCCAGGACGAACAAAAACCCTTTCCCAACAAGGTGTCAAGGCTCCTCATGAAGTCTTTTTTCTTTTTTTTTTCTGATTCCATGTTACAGGAAAAAAAATCCCAGTAATTTCTGTGCCAGCAATATATGCACTGACAATCCAGATATAATATTTTTTATCTATATATATTTGTATAAAAAACCCCAACATATATTTTAAAAATATATATGTGGTGTGTGTATATATATGGTCCTGCTCTTGCTGCTAGTGGTATCAGGGTGCAATTTAGGCACAAATATTTCTATCCCAGGGTCTTTGGCAATGAATTTTTGACATGCAACTGCCCCCTTTATGCACAAAGCCCAGCCCAGTGAGATCCTGCCAGCCTGGGCAACTGGGCAAAAATTATTACTAATGGATATGCAAGAACTTGCCAGTTTAGAAAGGCTACTGGGATCCTCCTCGCTTTGGCTGTCTGGGTGGAAGTTGTCTCAGCCTCATCTGCTCTGTGTGATGCCAAAATCCCAGAGCAGGGGGTGTCTGCAGCGAGGACCCAGTGCCACATCCCCGCTGCCCCGAGGGCCAGTTCACCCCTTTTCCTTGGGAAGGGATGGGGGAAGAAGGGAGCGTGCTGCTGGGAAACCACAGTTTTGAAGGCTGGTAGTTGTTTTCTTGAGCTGAAACGGCAAGAAACATCGTGTCTAAAAATGACAGGCTTAATTTGGAGTGTCATTAACCAGAGCCGAAACCCTAGATGGGCTGGGTCTCCTGTGAGCAGCGTGCTCACTTCCCGCGCTGCAGCTGATCTTTCTCTGATTCTGCCAGATAAAGGCCTTTGCTCAGACCTTGTTTTACTTCACATGGATGTTATTTAGAATATGGGATGAAGAAGTCATCTCTACCCCTCACACACACATCCACAGGGGGTGAATGTAGCCCCTGTAAGACACTGGCTCCCCAGCACACTTGTGCTCCCCCATGTATTTGCAGGGGGATCAGATAAGAACAAAGCACAAGCCTCGAAGTATCTCTTCTTAACAGGAGAGAAACTTTTATATCTGAGCTGGCCACAACTTTGAGATCTTGTGGAAATAAGTCCCAGGGTCTGCCCCAGGGACTGTGGTGAGGCTGGTGTGAGCTGCAGGTGGGCAGCAGGACTGGGAAATCCCACAAAAGCCCCATAACCACCCATCTCTTGGTCCCAGATGCAGTCCCATACCACATTCCCAGTTAAAAGCAGCTGCTGAGACCAAAATATGCTGGATGTGGAGAGCAGTCCCCAGCTGGGCGAGCTGGGCTGCAGCATTTGGCCACGCCACTGGCTTGGCTGGGCTTATAGAAACTTAAACACAAACCACTATTTTTAATGAACGTGGTTGCTCCCAAGGCTGGGAGACAGAGAGACAGAGGCAAAGGGGCAAGCAAAGCTTGCTGGCAAGCGAGCAGCAGAGCTGAGCATGCCGCCTGCCTGCGCCGTGCGAGCAGGGTCAGAGCGTGGTAGGAAAAAATACCGCAATAGGCAAAGCATCTCCCATTTGCCCCTAAGCTCCGGCTCTTCCTGTGCTGATAACAAGCCCAGTAAATCTCCCTACAGCAGTGAGACATTTTTTCCCCCCCTCTCCTGCCTCGGAGAAGGGGGATGGCTGTGGGAGCCGGAGCAGAGCTGCCCTCCTCACCCCTCTGCGGGGAAATAACCCACATCAGTACAGCCTGCGAGCATCCCGGCGGTCTCCATCAGCCCCTGAGCCCTGCCCTGCGGTGTGGGAAGGCAGCGGGGCACAGACAGGAGCTGTCTCCTCTGTAATTGTCCCCCCCCGGAGCCCTGTGGCGGAGCCACTTGCTGATATCTCGGGCCATCTCGGCTGGTGCCGGGCTGACTCGGGAAAGATGCAAGTGGATACAGCCCATCCACCCCGCACTGACAGGGATGCGGGGCAAGAGCTGGGGAGGAAACTCAAGGAATATGTGTCCAAAGCCTCCCTCACCTTAGTGGTTCTGCTGAAATGGGGGGCCTGGGTGGTGAGCAGGCTCCCGTCGGTAGGTTGGTGCTCAGCCTTGTGCTGTACAAACCCAAGTCACCTGCTAGATGAGGGTCGTGGCTGGATGCCTGGCACTGACCTGGGACAGTTTGAGCCTGCTCAACCCCAGGCAGGGTGCAGCGCTGCTGCTCTGAAAAGGCAGCTCTGCCTGTGCTCGGCAGCAGGATGGGGTTTTCTCAATTTGGGAGTCATAGTGGGACCACAGGGCTAATCATTTCCCGTGCAGGAGATGGCCACAATATCACATCCCAATTGTTCTTTCGTGGGTGACAAAAAGCCATGACCCTTTTTTTTTTGTTGGTTTTCCTCTTCCTCTCCCAAATCCCTCATAAATTTCCCGTTGCCGGCTCCACCATCGCCATGTTCCCATTAAACCTTGCAGACTGATTGCATCTGTCAGTGTCACTGTCCAGGGCTGGAATGTGTCACCCTGCTCCAGAGGAGTCATTTATTTAGCCATAGCAGAGCATTTCAGGACAAAGTGCTGGGTTAGATCACGGTGGGACAGTTTTCCTGCAGTGGCAAGCACCGATCCATCTCACGTAGCACGAAGAAAGCGCCGCTGCTGGATTCTTTCCTATTTATTTTTCCTAAACAGAGGGCTGAGGAGTGCGAGAGTCGCCTACCAGCAGGATCCTGCACTTTGCTGGAGCGTCCTAAGGAAAGGAAGTTTGCTTTAAAAAGTCTCCAAAACCCATGGGTCAATGTCAGGTAATTTTTACCACCCTATCTGTCCTGTCCCACTATTTCTGTGAGGACTCTCAAGGCACCTGGCCGGCTGCAGGGGTGACCCCATGGCTGGGTGTGCTTCAGGGACCATGCTGTGTGGTGGCACAGACTTGTAGGGTCTGTAATGTCCACAGTGGTGGAGGAAGCACGTACAACCATGGCCTGATGTTCCTGTAGGCAGAGAAGAGCTGGTGGTAACAATACGGTGACAATGGGGAGCAGCCAGTTTTGATGTGCCCGTACCCACAGCAGGTCCCTAATGCTGAGGAGGGGGAGTCTTTTATGGGTATCACGTGTGATAATCAGACATTCAGGGTTAAAACATGAAATGAAATTAGACGCCTGCTCTCATTGCCCATGTACATGTGCAGCTGCACACAGGACCCCCGGGTGCTGGGAACTGCTCTGTCCTGATCATGGCATCCCCCATCCCTGTCCAGTGAGAGTTCATCCCCATAATGGCCAGGATGTGTGTTTGGCAGGTGGATGGAGTGATGGAGGTGAGGAGCCGAAGGGACAACTGATCATTGTGAGAGCAGGCACCCTTCTGCATCGTCTGTGCAGCAGGAGTGAGTCATCCTCGGCGCAGTGATGAAGGACCCAGCTGCCTGCCTTTGGGATACATGTCCTTGGGTGGTACCATGCCACCGGGCACAGGATTCCCATTGCTTTTTCCCAGCTACCTGTGCTGGTGTCCTCCAGGGGGGCTCAGATGTGCTGGGAAGAACCTCTCCTCGGGGTGCTGCCCGGTGACCTGCATATGGTAGGGGTGGAAGAGACAGTCAGTCTGTATTGCTTTGTTTATAAGAACATATTTGCAGTGATTGATGTCTGAGCTGGGGAAGTATGCTCGCAAGTGAGACTTTAAAACATGAATCAAACAATGTTTGGAATACGTACGCTGCTCTGTCAAACATTTCTCGGCGTTTGGAGTCTGCAGGGCCTGCGCGTCCAGAGGTACCAGTGCCTGCACGGAGGTGTCTGGAGGGAAAGCATCCACCCTGTTGCAAGGGTGAGTGTGGGCATCCGTCAGCCTCAGCATCACTTCTCCACACCAAGAAGCTGCTGGGGACGGGTCAGGGTTTGTGCCCACGGACGCTCCACCTGGGGACGTGTGTGGAGGTGTCCAGTTAAGCCCTGTCCATCACGGGGCATTCTTTTACTCGATGCTCCTTACTGCCAAATTGTCCCCTGGGGCTGCCGAGGAATGAAAGCGGCCCTGGAGGACAGAGTCAGCTTTCAGGCTTCCTTCCCCTCCAGATAACCCGATTGCCCATGGAGAGAAGAAAGGTCTGGAAGGGGCGGGCCATATCCAGATGTTCACTCAGTGCATTAAGACCCTCGGCCAGAGGAGCACATGCTTCAGGTTAAGCCCCTGAGCAGTCCCAGCTGCAGCAGCATTAATGAAGTCTTCAGTTAATCGCTTGCTGAATGCTCTCTGTGATAAGGGCCGGGCTGGTTTATAGGGGACAGGGAATCTTCTCAGGGTTTCTCTTTGTGTGTCCTGCTTGGGAAGTCCTGCCTGAGCATCCCTGTGTACCAGCATCATCATTGCCATGCCACCTGCTTTGCCCACGGAGCAACCTGGGTTTGCCAGTTGAGACACGTCAAGCGGGGGGGGGTTGTGGATCTGGCCCCACATTTTCTGGAGCTCTGCTTTCTCCTCCATTCTTAGGGATGTTACTGCTTCCTGTCACGCATGAAGTGGGGCTGGAAGTGGCTTATCTCAGCAGAACCAGCTGTTGAAATCACTGCCAGTTGTTGGGGCACCTCTGCCCCAGCTGCCACATCTCACCTTCTCCAGGTCCCAGAGGACACCTTCTCCAGGCATCACCCCACCAGAAAGGATTCAGCTGTGCCAGTTGAGTGGGGTGATGCCCTCAGCCTCGGGGTTGTGCACACATGACCTGATGGCACCAGGTGATGTACTGTCTCAGAAGAGCATCCTCACCCTAGCAAGCTGTCCTGGGGAGTAGATACCTGGGATGATGCCAAACCCACCCTTCCTGGAAAAGGGACAGCCTCAGGGACATGGGTGCTAGCTGGCTGCCATTCTCTGGCCATAAATGACGTATCTAGCCCTGGACCACATGAAGGTGTTTGGGACTGAGAGGAACACCAGAAGCTGGCCATCCCTCCAGGATAGGCAGACCTTCCTCCTTCGGGGTCTCTGTCCACTGCTGCCCGTGGGGACAGCAGTTCTGCCTATCTCATTCCTCCACCTAGCCATGATGTATTTCTTTTCCCCAGGAACCCCAAGAAAACCATTAGAAAGATAGTTTTGACCGATGAAAACCAGAGGGACCTCTGCTCCTCCACCCAAGCACACCATCCTTGTGCAAAGTCTCTTTAACCATGGGCACGGAAAAAGCATCCCGCAAGCAGATCCCTTTCTCTCGCGGGTCCGCTTTCATTGCCTTTTAGGACGAAGGAGATTTATTCACTCCGTGGGTATTTTTAAGAGGTATTTTCTTTATAGCTGGGCTTCTCCTGCTTAGGGGAGATTAGGAGATCGTATTTCATGACTTCTCGTGGATCCCCTTTCCGAAGCTCTAATGAACTATGGATGAGTGACCGTGGTAATCCAGTCTGTGCAGGAGCTCGTTAAAGTCGCTGAGTCCGTTATAATAACTAGCTACATCTGATCAGATTACTTCTTTAAATTGCTGATTCCACTGGCATACGAGAGCCTGCTCTTATCCCAGCGCAGGCAGCAGGGTCTGAGCTCTGAGCTCAGCCAGTGCCGGGCTCTCGCCTCGTGCGCCGCTAACGAGGCACAATTTGATTAACTCACATTGCAGAAAGGCCACGGGATTTCCCTTTGCTGCTTTGCTCAGCCGACCCCGGCTGGAGCAGGCAGCCTTGTGGCCCACTGAAGGCGTCAACAAAGAAATCACAGAATCACAGAATGTCAGGGATTGGAAGGGACCTTGAAAGATCATCGAGTCCAATCCCCCGGTCATTTCCCGGTTACATACAGGGATTTTGGGAGAGGGCTGGCAAGTGGCTCTCAGGGCCATGCTTGCCACCCTGGTGAGCCTGCAGCCCCCACCATGGAACTGTTTTCTCCTCACAGCCCTGGAGCCGTGTGATGTAGCCCAGCCCAGCATCCTAGTAAAACAGAACCCAGTACACCAGTAAAACTGGCTGCAGCCCCACTGGCAGCAGGGTCTGCCCTCCTGCCCTGCATCGAGGTGGTCGTCCCGACCCCTGCCCGTATCCCTTCCTTATTGAAAGCAGAAGCAGACAGCCCTGCAACTATCCAGAGGGAGGGGAAAAAAAAAAAGAAAGAAAGAAAGAAAGTAAGAAAAAAAAAGGCCAGATCCATCTGCAAAAACACAGGCAGAAATGTTTCTTTGTCTTGGGAAGTGTCAGCGAAAGAAATTCCCTTTGAGGATAGGTTTGTGTTTGGAAGACTTCAAACCCCTCATCTGGACAATAACAGCTTCTGTCTAAGGGAATCAGGCCCGTAAGGTACCGGCCAAGCCTGGAGTATTAGACGTTAGGACAGTAATTAGGGCTCTGGTGCTGATAAGGGTGCAGACCTCAGCCACCTTCTGCTCTGCTCATGCCAGAGGAGTGAGTGTACATCACGCCCAGCTCTCTGCAGGGCTCCAGCGGCGGCAGAGGTATCGAGGGGATATAAACAACCCACCGTCTGGCCGGGCCAGGGCTCTCCATTGCTGCCATAGCTGTGGACCAGGGCAGATGCTGTGCCCACGGCTCGACTCAGCACTGGTACCCCATCTTCAGCAAAAGGGGGGTGCGCTCAACAACCGTGGCGAACAGGTCCCCGCTGGCAGCATAACATCAAACGTGATTTAGTACAGGATAAAAAAATATGATTTTTTTTCTCATCTTGGCTGTTCCTGACGTGTCAAACCCATCTGCCCCCTCTCAGCCATGGGTTTGCCATAGGGCACCAGCTCCTGCCAGCCTGTGGGTCCCTGATGTGCAGGCACACCCAAACACATTCAGGACCAAAAAAAAAATAAAATAAAAAAATCTGAGTCCTGATCTTTACAGCTGCCAGCCCTGTAAAAAAAAAAAAAAACAACAAAAAATGTGGGTTTGCCTTCGCTGCCTTCTTAGTCCTATGTCAGGGAGCCCTGAAGCTGGCAAGGGGCTCATGCCAGCCCCGCTCAGCCCCAGGCTGCAGAAGAGGAGGTTGATGCACAGGTCTGCAGGCAAAGGAAGGCCGCCAGGGACCTCTGATCATCTCATTAACTCACGAGAACGGCAGAAAATAATTGCTCACGATTCAATGCAGTCCATCTGTGTGGGATTTTCTCAATAATAAGTGCATACGGCCTGGTTTTAATGTTTTTCAACATTTTTTAAACTGAAACATTTCCTAGTGCTGAAGCCTGGGCAGAAATCAGTTCCAGCCCTGGGGGCAGCGAGGGGATTTAGAGGCACAAGTCTCAGGTTGACTTTTTAACAGGGTTCGTACAAACTATCCTGCCCGTAATGCTCATGTAATTGATGCTTTTGAATACTCCAAGGAGGCCGAGGTCCTCTGAGGCTTTGAAAGTATGTTTTACAGTATTTTCTGATGTGATATATATATAAAAAAACCCCTAATCATGAGTCAGGCAAGCAAAGCTCCTGAGACTGACTTAAAATTATTTACACGCACACACACCCCTTTTTAAGTGATCGCATTTAAAGCTTTTCAAAATGTTTGGGGTTTTGGTTTTGGTTTTTTGTTTGTTTGTTTTTTTTTTTTAACAAAAGATGATTTTTCTTGCAGTCACAGGACTGGCAATTTTGGTGTAAAACCTGCCCCACGGCCAGCTGCAGGGAAGGCAGGATGTGCCGGCTGACTGAGGCTGGGCTGTGCCTTCCTTCAGAAGGGTTCAAAACTGGAGCTGATTCATCTTATTTCCCTGCAAGATGCAGTTTGAGACTTAACTCTGGCCAGGCAGCAAGTGACTGTGGGGAGTTTTGGTCATCAGGATGGATGAAGCGATGGGCTCTCTCCTTTCCAGACATTGATTTTCCCAGTCAGTAAAAGCCAAGCAGGTAACTGGGCAATTTCCCCGGGATAAGGGAACTTCACAGGCATGTTGCAAACACACACACACACACAAACACACACACTCGTTAAAGCTGGTGCTATTAAAGTGATGTTCTGACCCCTGCCAAAAATCTGTCCTAATAATTTCCCCATGTGGTGAAACTCGGGGCATTTATTACAGCTTTGCTCCACCGCTTTCTCTCCAAAGGAGGTGGGGGGGAGCTGCGCACCCTGCCCACCCCATGGCTCAGCCCTATTGCCAGCGGTCCCAGCCCCAGTCGTATCTGCTATCTGAGGAGGGAGTGAGATATAACCTTCCTAATCCTTTATCAGGTTTGTGCACTTAATCCTGCTTTTAAGTGGCACCGAGTTAACTGGTTCCCTTTCCAGGGGCATTGCTTGGGCAGGAGCAATGCACCCCATCATGGTTGTGGTGGCCCCCCTGGGTTCCTCCTTCCCTGGACCACAGTAAGAGGCTCCTGAAACCTTGGCAGGAGCCAGCCCTGGTCGTCTCATCCTGGCTTTTCTGCTCGGGGCTCCCTCCATGAGACTAAGCAGCCCCTGTATCCCCTGTTCCCCTGCCCTCCTCATCCCAGGGCTTGCCTGGGCATAGCAGCACCCACCCCAAGGACCCCCTCCTCCCCCCCGTCAACAATGTGGGTTTGACAGTGCATCCAGGGGATATTTTGGGGAGGGTTTTTTTTCTGGGCCACCGTTGGAAAGCTTGAACAGCACAGGAGGCCGAATCTGTCCCAAAGCATTTCAAATATGCCTCGCCGTGGGCTGGAGCGCTTGAGCCTGCCTTAAGTGGGCAAGGGATTTAGTAATCACAGCCTCCCGTCATCCCTCCAAGGGCACGGGAGCCTGGCTCTGGCTGCCACAAAGTACTTGCTGGGGGCTGAGTATTGCACAATTATCCACCTACCCCTAAAGCCCACAATGGAAAACTCAGGCTTAGCCTGAGCTGCTGCACCTGCCCCGGCTGTGTCTCCCATGGCTGGGGGGCTTGTGGGGTTCTCCAAGGGTTCCTGGTTATTTCGATGATAACATCCTGGGGCAAACTATTGTGATAGTCCAAAAGAGAGAAATATTAAATAGAAAAAAGTGGATTTTGGGGAAGCCGGCGCAGTGCCGCTGCCTGTGCTGGGCATCCCTGCAGCACTCCTGGGGGGGACTCCAACAAGGCAGGGAAACAGCCGGTGTCTCACCAATCCCCATGTTTCTGGAGCTGCCACTGAAACTGAGAGCTCCTCTTTCCACTTACGGAATGGTTTGGATTTCCCAGCTGTTCCCAGAAATATGTAACGGGGGACCGTGGAGATTTTGGTGCATGAGAGCTACACAGAAACTTCCTTTAAAGGTCGCAACAAGTTTTAGGTGACCCTAATAGTTAGTAGTTCTGGTTTGGTTGGATTTTGGAGCAGACATTTTCCAGCTTTTAACCATTTTTTGCTCAACCCCTTCAAATCACAGATGGTGAACTTAAGGCAGAGAGGAAATATTTCCCATGAAAAACTGCCGTGATGTTAAATGGCACTTGGACTTTCTCAGCCCACACCCCAGATATATCCCTCTGGCCTCAACAGAGCTGTTTAGAGTTTGATTGGAATTTATAAATAATTTTATTTACCCCCAAATTTATACTTTTTATAGTGAATATATACTTCTCCAACTATTTTTTTTGTTACTGATGGGTGAGGTCAGTTTGGGCCATGGAAATGAAATGGGGGCAGTGGCTTTTTTCCCTGAGTGGCTTTGCCAAGGTGGGGGGACTCCACAAGCAGCAGTGTATCCCAGCACAAAGTAGCTGGTGCCCACACTGGGGACACACACTGGGAGCAGGGGAGCAGGGTGATCCATCCCAGAAAGGGGCTGACATGCTGGAAATGGAGTAATATACTGGAAGTGGGTGACATATGCTGGGAAAGGTGTGATGCATGCCAGGAAGGGGTGACATGATGGGAATGGGGTGACATGATGGGAATGGGGTGACACACACCAGAATGGCAGTGGCACACATGCTGGGAAGAGCATGACACATTCCAGAAACAGGTGACACTGCTGGGAAGGGGGTGACAGACATTGAGAAAGGGGTGACCTAGTGGGAAGGGGGTGACTGCCACCAGGAGAGCAGAATAGAGCAGAACAGAACCGTGTTTTCCAGCCCAGCAGCTGCAGATGGCATGGGGCAGCCAGGATGGCACTGGTGTGCAGTAGTATGGCCAGATCCTGAAGTTTTGGGCCACCTGGGCCATCACTCATTTGTGCCCATGTGTGGAGAACCCTCGACACAGAGCAATGTGCCACGGAGCCGCTGCTTCCCTCAGCCTGGCAGCAATACCCACCTCTGGTGCTTGAGCTGTGGCTAATGTCCTTTCACCGTGTATTATACAAATAATATAAATAACTCGTCCTCGGACTTCAAACATGCCACTTCAGATGTATGGTGGGAGATTACAGAGTTTGTTAAAGCTCAGGTCTTCAATCATCTGGGCAGCTTCGAAGCTGCTCACTAAAATACAGATCAATGCTTCAATTTTATGGGAGGCCTGTCCCATGTGACCAGACTCAAATCCCTTATTTTATGGCTTGCTTATACATTCCTGGTGAAAAACGGTTTACATTTTGGGCCCCGGGAGCTCTCCTAAATCAGCTGCCAGGTTTTTGCAGCTGGTAGTAAAGGGAAGCGCTGTCATCGGGCTGCCCGGAGGTGAACAAACGAGCCGCTAGGCACGGGACTGACGTCTTGCCATGAGCCAGCTTCCCAGCTGCTACTGCGGGCAGGACACCGCTCCAGCGAGGGGACACCGGCTGTGCCACTTTCCCACTAGCCAGCCTGATGGTAGCATCTCCAGCAGGGAGATCCCAAAGCTTTGGATCTTTGGAGACAGGCGGCTGAAAGGGTTAAGCAGAGCTGGATGGTTGGAGAGGAGAGGGATGCTAATCCCCCAGGCTCTGGCTGCTGCTAATTATTTGCTGATTCAGCTGGTGAGCTGAGTCCAGCCCCAAAAAGGGGCTTTGGCCCGTGCCTGCTATCAGCACCAGGGATGCTCTGGTCTCAACACTGCCTGTTTTCTCTCGAGAGGCAGAGCTGAGCACGGTGCCTGAGCCCTGGCTGTCCGTCTGCCTTCAGAACAGCAGTGCATCACAAGCAGGTTTTTCAGGGAAACTGAGGCACGGGTTATCCCTGGCAGACCCAGAGGAGTTGTGATTTTATTGTCTCTCCTCTTCCTGTAGCACTTCACCTCTTTCCTTCACTAGCAAGTGTGAGAAAAGGGTCTGAGGCACTACAGGGGCTCTGTCCTCTCAGAATACCCCAAACCCTGACAAGGAATGGAGCTGGCACCCACCGCAATGGCAGAGGGATTTGGGGTCAGAGCTCAGCTGCACACTCCCACCTTTGCTGACTGCATGGCCTCCCTTTCTTTAATGAGCACAGCAAGCTTCCAGCATTATCCATCAGCAAAGTCCCCTGAGGCTACCACTAACAAAGTCCCCTCCAAAGTCCATAAACCCTTTAACAAGATGTTAAGTTTAACATCTTTGTCAGAGATATGGACAGTGGGATAGAACTTCAGCAAGTTTGCTGATGACACCAAGCTGTGTGGTGTGGTCAACATGCTGGAGGGAAGAGATGCCATCCAGAGGGACCTGGACAGGCTTGAGAGGTGGGCTCATGCAGATGTCATGAAGTTTAACTAAGCCAGGTGCAGGGTCCTGCACCTGGGAGATGGCAATCCCAAGCACAAATACAGGTTGGGAGGAGAATGGCTGGAGAGCAGACCTGAGGAGAAGAACTTGGGAGTGTTCATGGATGAGAAGCTCAACGTAAGCCAGCAGTGTGCACTGACAGCCCAGAAAGCCAACTGCATCCTGGGCTGCATCAAAAGAAGAGTGGCCAGCAGGTCANAGAAAGAAATTCTTTACTGTGAGGGTGGTGATACACTGGAACAGGTTCCCAATGAAAATGTGGGTGCCTCGTCCCTGGAAGTGTTCAAAGCCAGGCTGGATGGGGCTTTGAGTAACGCGGTCTTGTGGTAGGTGTCCCTGCCCATGGCAGGGGGACTGGAACTCAATGATCTTTAAGGTCCCTTCTCACTCTAACCATTCTATGATTCTAAACCCCCAGTTGTTGGCTGCCACCTTGCCTGGGCAGCTTTGGCCCTGAGTTACAGCTGGACTGCTTAGCTCTTACCAGCTAAGCAGCACATGCAGTCAGTAGCCAGCAATGGCTGTGACTCCTGCCTGTTAGAAACACCCCTTTGCCCTGCCTCCTTCCCAACGGCGCCCGTGATGGAAAGGAGATGCTTTGCTGGAGAAGGGATCTTTGGGCTCCAGCCAGTGGAGGAGGAAAGAGCCCATAGGATGAAGGTGGGAGCCTGGTTGTGCTGGTGGGGTGATGAACCCATATGAACCTGAGGGAATGGTTGGATGTGGCATTATGGAGTGGGAGGATGGCTGAGTCCATGGGATGCACAGCTTTTGCCTCCCTTTTCTTCCCATTGAGTATGTTAGCACAGGAGCATAAAGTCCCACTGTGGCACCTCACCTGGCCCACTCCCTGGCTCTCCTGCAGGAGGAGGTCTGTCACTTCACGGGGTTATGATGAGTTTTCCTCTGGGGTGGCTCTTTCCCTGTCCAGGTGGAAACTCCCCACAAAGGGCGTGTTGCCTCCAGTGAGACACGAAGCAGAGAGCAGAGCTTCTGCTTCCCAGCACAGGTGTCTTATGGCACCTACATCTGTGATGGGATGGTTGGATAAGATGGGTCTGAAATCCAGCTAGGCTGAGATCCTCCAGCTCCTGCCCAAACCAGCTTCAGTGGTACCCAGGTGGCACCCCAGGAAAGCCCACTTCCTCTGACAGAGGCACAAAACCAAGATAAAAGCAGCCCTCAGCTCTTGACCCCATGGTGCCAAGTTGCTGGTTTCCTCCTGTGGGCATGGCTGGGCAGGGTTCCCTGTCCCCGGCTCAGGGCAAGGCTTCAGTAAAGTGCCTGGTGATCTTATCAAACCCTTATTAAACAAAGCTGAATTTCCCTCTTGAGGAAAGCAGGCAGTGTCCTTGCACTTCCAGCTATTTAGGGGAAGGTTGGATTTATTTTCCCCTGTGGCTTTGGGGAAAAGAAGTGGAAGTGGAAGAAGGAAGGAAGGAAGGAAGGAAGGAAGGAAGGAAGGAAGGAAGGAAGGAAGGAAGGAAGGAAGGAAGGAAGGAAGGAAGGAAGGAAGGAAGGAAGGAAGGAAGGAAGGAAGGAAGGAAGGAAGGAAGGAAGGAAGGAAGGAAGGAAGGAAGGAAGGAAGGAAAAAAGTCATATTCATCCTGCTTTGAAAATGCTGTAAATAAATCAGTTCACTCACAGGGATAAACTCTGCCTTCTCTTTGCGGTTGACTCCTGCCAGTGCTAATTGGAGCCAATAGACACATCATGAGGGGAGCAACCCCCTTTACAGGCAACACTTTAGCCTGGCGAGCATGTTTACAGCCTTATTTCAAAGCCTTAAGGAGGAGGGATCTGTCATAAACCTTGGCAGCTTTCA
The DNA here is from genome assembly GCA_013400055.1 of Nycticryphes semicollaris. Lineage (NCBI taxonomy): Eukaryota > Metazoa > Chordata > Aves > Charadriiformes > Rostratulidae > Nycticryphes > Nycticryphes semicollaris. Next base: position 423,111 of record VXBJ01006628.1, read on the forward strand.
CTGAGCGAATGGTGCTGCTACAATATTTAAAAACCCAGAGTTTGGGTGGAAAAATATAGAAAACACATGTGTTTCCATGCGAGCTCTGCTGCTGCTCAGAGCTGGATTTGTGGCGATGCGGGGCAGGAGGGGAGCTCAGCCCTCAGCCCTGCTGGGGACAGCTCTTCTTCACCTCAGAAGTTGCTAGGTCCCAAAGTGAGGAAAAACCATCCCCAGCGGGGATAGGGGATGCCCCAAGGGCACTATTAGGCCTTCGTGGTCTGAGGACCTCCTGGGATGCCCACCCTGCCCCCAGCAGGGGATCCATATAAGCTCAGCACAAGGCTCAAGGAGATATATTCCCTATACTGTGCTTCTCCTAAAATGAGCCCTCCAGCTTTTGGGGTACTTGAAGAGGGTGACTGAAGAAGAAAACCACCTTTTCCAGTCAATTAAAGAGTTTGGTGTTGGTTTGTTTTTTTAAAGAAAAAAATATTTTCGGGAAACTGTAGAAATTAGTAAAGATGTTTTCAGGATTACTTTTATCTGAAGAAAATTATAGAATCATAGAATGGTTAGAGTTGGAAGGAACCTCAAAGATCATTGAGTTCCAGTCCCCCTGCCATGGGCAGGGAAACCTCCCACCAGACCAGGTTGCTCAAAGCCCCATCCAGCCTGACCTTGAACACCTCCAGGGACGAGGCACCCACAACTTCATTGGGCAACCTGTTCCAGTGTCTCTCCACCCTCAAAGAATTTCTTCCTGATATCTAATATAAATCTCCCCTCTTTCAGTTTAAAACCATTACCCTTCATCCTATCACTCCATTCCCTGATAAAGACTCCTGCCCCTCTCTCCTGTAGCCTCCTTTAGGTACTGGAAGGAACTATAGGATCTCCCTGGAGGCTTCATTTCTCCAGGCTGAACAACCCTAACTCTCAGCCTCTCCTCATAGCAGAGGTGCTCCAGCCCCCTGATCGTCTTTATGGCCCTTCTCTGGACCCACTCTAGCAGGTTCATGTCCTTCTTATGTTGGGGGCCCCAGAGCTGGATGCAATACCTCCAGGTGGAAACAATAAAATAAGGAGAAATTTCCTGAATTAAAGATGCCCATAAGGTTTATAGGAAAAGTATTGTGCAGGGGTTGGTGAGTGGGTGAAGGAGCTGTACCCTGGGTGTGGGATGAAGTGACCATGGCCTCTCAAGCTGGAGGAGCAGGAGGACCAGCCACAGCCAGCTGTCCCCAGCGCCAGGTGCTGCATCTTTCACTGCAGTGCCATCTGCTCAGTGCAACTGCCTTGTCTCTAACTCTTGGGGATAAACTAAGTGCAAATAATTATCAACAGATCAGGTCTTCCTTGTGCAGATGCCCCTGAGGGTGCCCTTTGCCACCACCCCCCCACACACAGTAGCTAGCAGTGAGATTTCCCACCCTCCACAGGGTTAGGACCTCTCTGTCCCAGCAGGGTCGGGAGCAGGAGGTTGGCAGGACTCCAGCAGGGACACAGCGCTGCCACAAGCCTTCTCCCAAAGATGAATGGCTGCCAGTTTTCTTAATCCAGCCACTTTGGAAAAATTGTTTGTTCTCATCCTGTTTGAAACAGCTTCAAAGTGGCTCCAGTCTAGACTGTGCCAAGATAAATTACAAACCCAAAGCGCTGATATAAACCATAGGGGAAGCAGTCATTTGCTCTAATGTAATTAAAACAAGATATCATAATGTATGTAAGTATGTATATGTGCAGGCACACTCTCTCCAAGCAGAGCAGCAGGGAAGAAGCACGATGCCACAAAGCTACCCCCCCAACAAAAACTAAACCATCCCCATTGAGGTGGGGGTTTTGGCCCCCTTTAAAGAGGGGTTGAGCAGGGAGACCACGCCCCCAGCACCTGTCAGCCAATCAGGCTGCGGCAGGCACCTTTGACATCATCACTGATGGTATAAAAGGTGAAGGGATTGAGTTCTGCTGTAGATGGGTGGTGGCTGGTTGTGTTAGTGGTTCTTCTGTATGGTGGCTGGTTGTGTTAGTGGTTCTTCTGTATGGTGGCTGGTATTCATATGTAGGGCTGGTGTGGTGTGTCATTGCTGGAAGCAAAAGGCAGGACTCTGGAAGGGCAGCAGTGTGCCAGGAGAGACCCAGGTCTTAGTCACAGTAGGAAGAAAAAAAGCAGAAGAAGGGTTGCCCCAGTGCAAGAGATGAAGCGGGGGATGTGGGTCTTCCAGCACCAGGATGCCTTTCCTTAAAGAACATCTGATGGGACCCTTTTCATGCAACTCCTTTGAGGGCAGCTGAGGAAAAGAGCCTTTTGTCCTCAAAAGGTACAGGGTGAAAAAACCCACTTTTTCCTTCTTCTGGACTAGGATTGATTTCTGATGAACTAGGTAAAAAAAAAAAAAAGTAATCCTACCACTTTTAATTCAACTAAATGCAACTCAGATGAAACAGATGGGGATCTCCTTGCCCTTTAAGTCTTTTACCTATCAGTTACTAAAAATGAGGAGAGAAAGAAAGCAGAAAGAACAAGGCCTTAAATTTAGGGAAGAGGAAATTAATCAAATTAAGATAATTATTCTAGGTTTGAGTCATGTTGTTGACAAATACAAAAGTCCTTGATGAATAATGCTGATGTAAATTTAAGAAGCTTTGTAAAAAAGTTAATGATCATTGGTTTTTCAACAGGACTTGGCAATGCAGACAAAGCTCAGTGAAACTGAGCCCTATAAAAAGAGGGAATTGCCAGCAAAGGTGTGTCTCGTTTTCTTTCAATAGCATTATTACACTTGAAAATTAAGATACGTGTATGTACAGCTGGAAGTGTATGTGTATAAACACGGGTATATATATGTGGTTGTGAGTGCTTGCATGTTGTTATACCTCACCCACCCCATACTCTGTTCCTGTTCTTCCAAGGCCACCACCATGCTGCAAGCCTGGCTTTAAAACCCCCTTTAGATCTCTCTGGCTCTCTTTCCCTGCAGCTTGCAGCAACAGAGCATCAAAACACCATCTCGGGTACCAGATGCTTTCACCCCTGCGTTAACTGCAGCACAGTTCTTTTTCCAGTTAGTCCTGAGATATTTTTTCCCTTGGGGCTGTCCAGATGCTGACCCTGAAGGCACCGTGCCAGGGCCGATGGGGTGGCCACAACCCTGATGCCCCCGACGTGATGTGATGGATGCGTGTGGAGTTTCAGCTCATGCCACAAGAGGTCTCACGGATTTCGTTGGGACCATCAGAGGGATAAAATCCCAGTTAATGTTAGCAAGGGTAATGCTTGTGGGACCTCTCCAAAGCAGGTGGAGTGCGGCTGTGTCTGGGCTCTCACTTTGCTCAGGAACAGCCCTAAATCTTCTCCCTGACAGTATGTGAGCTGGTCTCCAAAGCTACTTTATGTCTGGTGAGATGGTTGCACATGAAAAGCAAATGGCCCTGGCAAATCACTCAGAATATGTTTTTATGGCATGCTTTGGGAGCCTGTGGCTGCAGAAACCCCACGGCTGTGGGGCACAACCCCACCTGGGGCTGAGCTGCTGCTTTTATTGGGTTGTGCCCATCCAAGTGTAGGGCAACCTGCTTTGCTCTTGCCTGTATCCCATTTACCTCCCACAGGAGACTTCGTCAGATCCACAGCTCAGTGTGGGCAAACCGTGGCTTCAGCACCGCATCCTACCACCGTGGGGCTGCCCCCGCTCTCCCAGCACCCACAAGGGCTCTGATGATGCATAAATTTAAGCTTGGTGCTTTGAAGTCCCCAAGGAGGAGAGTTGTTGTTTTTGTTTGCAGCGTGGCTTATCGCCGGGATGCCTCCTGCCTGTCTCTCGCCGCACGGCCCCGGCCCGCCGTCCGTGCAGCCCCACTGCCAGGGACCACCAGGCTGCCAGCGCTGGCTGATAAGGATGATGGATGGGGAGGAGGCTGGCTCCACCATGGCCCGGCCACTTCCTGGGAGCCAGAGCCGGCCCAGCACTCCCTGAGCCTGGAGGAATGCGTGTTGGAGGAATGGAGAGCCGGCACAGGATGTGAGTGACTCCCTGCCCAGCTGAGCCCGTCACTATTCCTGACAGCGGGTGTTGGGACCACTCAAACATCAACCAGGGTTCTTGCCATATCCCCTTGCCCACGGAGCAGGGTGGGCAGCGCAGACCCAAATCCACAGCTGGGGGGTTGTGAGGATGGTGAGATATCCCCTACCTTGCTCCGTCACCTCCAAAGGCAGCTCTGCAGCCCACCCTTGTCCACTCTGTGGGATGAGGGTAGCACGTGGCTTTGGCTTTGGTAAGTGATGGGGGAGGAAAGCCACTGTGCTGCCAGGGTGGTGCCATGTGTATTAGCAGTAGCTCAATGGCACAGGGTGACATGGTTCTTGTTTGTCATGCCAGGGAAGTGATTTTGTTTAAATTAGACTTCCTGGGGCTGGAATGGGGCTGAGTGGGCTCTGCACACTCTTGACCCTGAGGTAGCTCCAGCACTGACCGGTCCCTGCTCTGGGTGGACATCCCAGCCTGCATCACAGCCCTTCATACTGGGGTCTCCTCAGCCTTTGGCCAAGCTCTTTGCAGTGATTTTCAGAGCAGGTCTAAGGGAGCAACTCCCTCCGTGGGTCAGCTCTTGTTCCTGATTCAAAGCAAGCCAAGGAAAACACTTTCATGCAGCTACAGAAAAGACCACTTTGTAGTTTGCAATGCCATTCTTGCTTCTCTCCTGTACCATGATTTTTCCTTGCCTCCATTTGACACAAACTTCCCTCCCTTTTATATTTCTTTCCCATTCCTTTTCCCCCAACCTGCTCCATGGAGGACTAAAAGGCTCTGCTCCCAGGTTTGAGTTGCAGAAAGCAGCCAGCTCATATCCCCTTCCCCTGGCAGGAGTCTGGATTCAGTCCCGTCTAACAGGCAGGATAACGAAGAGCCCAGAGCATGGAGATTACCACTGGCCCATGTCCCCAAAGCATCACTCCCCGAGCCGTGCCAAAGGCAAACCTGGGATAAAGCACACTAATTGCAGCGCCTCAGTCAGACAATGGAAAAATCGGATGCCTTTCCACGCCAGCCTGGCTCGTTACGAGTGTTTCTTAAATGGAGGTTGTGCTTGTAATTAAATAGCCATATCTTGGCTCCCCAAGACAGGAGGAAAAGGCAATTTGAAAATGTATTAAAACAGGGGGTTTGGCAATTCTCCTGGATTTAGAACAATTCGTGGATTTAAATTGTTCCATTTCAAATATGTGTGCTTGCTTTCAATGGAATTAAATAAAGATGTGCAAGATGGAGGGAAGGCGGCACTTTCCTGGATGCTTTTCCCTCTCTGGCTATGAAGGGGGAAGGGGTAACACAGAGCTCTGAGAACTTACTTGGTAGCAGTGTTGGTTTTGGGCTGCTCTGTGTGGCTGATGCTCTGGCTGACTCAGCTGATGAGTGTAGGAAAGAACGAACTCCTATTAATGCCAATTTTCCCAAAGTTTTTCAGCCTGGCTTCTGGCTTTACACTTACCTCCTGAACTCCCTACTGCATTCCAGCCCAACAGTGGGATCTGCTCCCCCAGCACGAGCCATGACTATCTGGGGATGGACAGGGTCCTCTTGTTCAGCTGCTTTTTCCTCAGGAATGCCACATTAAAAAGAATAGTCTAAAGATTGATAAAAAAGAACTCCTTGGGCACCGTGCCTTGACATATACACCCTTTGACTTGGCATGAAACATTGGCAATATCATCATTATACAACTTTCTACATCTACAGGAAGAAATACATGAGGTATTTGAGAAGGACATAAAAATCTAACACTTCTTTTACTCAAAAAACCCACACACAATTTCTCTTTAGACAGAAGCTCTCGTGCTGGGAAGGTTTATCTCAGCAATAGCAGTCAAAGCTCCTCCCTTGACCACAGGTAGCTGCTGAGGAGGAAGGGTCCAGCAGCATCCCAAAAAGATGTTCCCTCTTTCACATAGTTCTTGGAGAGAGCAATCTCTTTGCAGAGCACTTGCACACCTTTGCCTGCTTGTGCATTTATTAAGAACTCATTTTAGGCCCAAGTAACAGAAAATTCCTCTCCCTCTTCCCTCCCTCTGTCTCCTCTGGCACCCTGTGCGTGTGTGTCAGTGGGCAGCTGAGAGCTGAACGGGAGATGAACTATGAGATGACTTACTTGGGTAGCAGGGAGGATGGAGGAGTAGTTTGAATCCAGCCCAAATCCTGAGCTCTGTGGGCTTGACATAAGCATTTAAGCCTTTGGTTGGGATCTGGTGATAGAAGAGGGCTGGAAAGCACATTTCTTTTGTGGTTAAAGGTCCTTTTGTCGGTCCATAAATCCAGAAGGAGGTCTGTTTATTCTGTTTACTGCAGTTACCTAACCTGTGAGCCTCGGCGTAAATCATGGCAGGCTGTGATTTAGGGGGGAGCTGGTCTCCCTGTGGCGTGTGCTGTGTCCCTGCCCAGACCCCCACGCAGGCAGCGTGCTCCTCCAGAAGCTGGGAGATAAGAGCAATAAAAGCCGCAGCTCTCTCCCCAGCACCACTACCGCTTCATTTTTTTTGGCATGATCACACATTGCTGCTAACTGATGGAAAGAGGAACCTGAGCCCAGATTATTTTTGTGTGTGTGTCCCTTATTTTTAGGAGGCAGCAGGAATTTCCCAGGGCTCCCTGGCTGCTATGTCCCATTTCTACCCCGTCAGCCCCAGGGATATCCGAGTGCTGCTGTCTTGGCCAGACAAGGAGGTGGCCAGGTTGATAACCCCCTGCGGGTGCCCGGCATGGGCAGCTGGTAACCCAGCCTTCCTCACCTGAGAGGTGCTGACTCCCTGGAGCCAAAATCAGCTGCCAGATAAGGGAGTGACTCCCAGATACTGGCGCCAGCTGCTCCGTATGAGCCCCCTGGGGAAAAACGCCTGTGCTATCTGTCCTCTGAGCATGGGGAGAGAGAGGAAGAGGAGGGTTCAGGCAATTGAAGGGGTAAAAAATCACCTTTGAAACCCTAGAACTGCCACACCAGGCTTGCACACGCAAGTTTGGTGACGGAGGAGGGATGATGCAAAGCTGGAAGACTGCGTCTGGGACGCCAGCTCACCCCGAGGAGGAGTCCCCAGCCTGGCAGGGTACTCGCTTCCCACAGCCCAGGCTCCATCCTCCAGGGTCTCTTCAGCCCTTCCTCCACCTCCTCCCACCCACCTCCATTAAGCAGCTACAGCATTCCCTTGGCCTTCTCCGTTAGGACGTTGCTGCCAGTTTTGATGCTAACCATTGCGCTCCCCTGAGCCACCCCCCCTGCCCCGCCATTTCCAGGCTGGAGCGGCACAAGGCGGGGATCAGCCCAGGTCCTCGCTGTTTAGTCTACCGATCAGATTGGTGACGAGGAGTCTAGCAGCTGGCAGAAAGCACTTTTATAATTGCTCAGATGCTGCCTTTGAGCTGTTTGCCCGGTGGATCTTTCTTTCATTAAATCCTCGAGCTGGGGGAAGGGGAGGATGATTGGCAGGGGGTGGTGGATGAAAACTGTTACATCCCCAGCATGGAAGTCTGGGCAGTTGAAGAGGGCTTTCTGCTGACCTCAAATGTAGATGGATTTGGGGTGCTGGTCACTGGGAAAGAAGTCAAGAGGCAGCTGGGCAAAGCATAGCATCCTCTCAGCAGGCCAGGTTGGCTCGCTCCACCTTGGCTGAAAAGGTGGACAGGCAGCACATGGCTCCGGGTGTGCAGATGTGTGTACAGATGTGCGTACAGATGTGCGTGTGCATTTAGTGGCCCCTTGCGGGGCTGTGAGAGTCTGAAAACCCCCCAGCCTGGAGCAGCTTGGTCCCTCCAGCCCTAACTGCGATGCAGCGTGATGTCCTGCCTTGACTTCAAGGCTTGAAGGGTTGAGGATCCCATGTCCAGCAACGGGTGAACCTAATTTGCTGGAGACCAGAGCTGAGTTTTGGAGCAAAACAGATGCTTTGCTGTATACAGCATAGAGAGGCACACTGGAGCTGGTGCGTGCCGAAGGGACAAACCTCACTCAAAACCAGTGAGACGTCTGTGGCTTCAATTCAGGCATGCATTCAAGTGCATAGGCAAAGCAAGCAACCTAGGGGTGGTCTTCAGGGCATTGGGGTTCCTCCTTTGAACACTGATCAAAGTAAGCCCCACAGGGCTCAGGGCTGCTCGCTCAGGGCGGGATGGAGACGCTCGGAGGAGTCAGTGCGGCAGCAGGGATGACAAAGGGGACGGCCTGACCTGGCCAAAGAGATGGGGTTTGTTTTCTCTAGAAAGCTGGAGACAGAGGGGGACATGATAAGAGCCTCCCAAGACCTCCGAGACAAGAGTGATCAATTGGTCTCAGGGTCTGCTGGAGCTGGGCCAAGATGTAATCAACTTAATTTGCAAGGAGAAAGCTCAAAGGTTAGATATTAAGACAAATGAATCAGGCACCGTAGGAAGACAGTCAAGCCTGGGACAGGTTACGTGAAGGGTATTTTAAAACTGAGCTGGACAAGACTGTGTGGGGAGCTGTCAGGTATAGGCATGGGATTTGGAAGGGATTTAATTCCCTGAGCTTTGTGGCCAGACATGGGACAGTCAGCTGTGCCACATACTAAGGACACCCCTGTCCTGCATCCCCAGTCATCCTCATTTCAGCAGCTCCATCTGTGTCCAATTTGGCTGGACAGGCTTGACCTGCACCATCCAGCCCTCTGTCACAGCACAGCCTGGATCATTCAATGTTCCCTCAGCAGCTCCTGCCCTGTGGTGGGACAGGGACTGGTGAGACCTCCCCATACCCTCCCATGCCCCGCAGCACCACTCTAGAGGTGGCAAGAGAGCCCAAGAGAGAGAAGCTCAGAGGCTTTTAGACACTTACAAGCTATTTTACAGGAGTTTTCTAAGCCTTGTTTTGGGCTGGTGCCTTTTGGCATTTTAAAGAGAAAAATTATGAGGGGGCTGAGGCCTGTTAAAATCCAAAACTCGACCACTCCTGCAAAAACAACCCTGCTCATTCCAGGCTGGCTTTTATGGCTGTTATATGTGTGTGATAAAAACTGGCTGGGGCTAGCAGCAGAGTGGTGTGGCTATTGCCATATCCCAAACCTCATGTTCACGGGTGTGTTAGTGATTTGCTGAAGGGCTCCAACTTTGGAGATGTTTCATTCAATGAGAGAGGGTGGAGAATGGTGTTCGTTTGGCGCTTCGATGGCTATTTCCACATGGAGTTAGATCTCGGGTTAAATAAGCAGAATTAATCAAGATTAGCGACAAGAAAAGCACTTTCTTCCCTTTTTGGAGAGTGGCCTGAGGCTGCAAGGAGCATACATGCTCTGTAGCCACTGCCTGCTGCAGCAAAACTCACAAATCCTGTGTCTCCCCAAGCCCACGCTACTGCCCGTATTCTTTTGGTCAGTGCCTGCTGTCTCCTGGTGACTAAGGAGGTTTATCTGCAGGGCTTTGCAATCAAAGAGCTGCAATAGGCAGGGTAGGATTAACCCCAGAAGGGGAGGAAAATCCCTCGCCGGCCTCCTGCCCCGTACATCAAACGCAGCCGTCCCACAGCTAATCTGCAGCCCAGCAGTTAATCACGGAGGAGCCCGAGCCTTTGAGATGGAGGAGACCTGAGATCTGGCTCCTCCAGCCCCTAGCCGGGCCGGCATGAGCCCCTCCATGCCTCATGACCCCCACTGCCGCCCATCACCCTCCTTTGGGCTGCTCTCCTGAGCTCTCCCACACCAGACCCCGTTGGGGCTAGGTGTCCAATTGACATGGGTTTTCGTGGCAAAGAGAACCTGATGGGAGGTTTTGCGCCGAAGCTGTGGGACAGGTCGGGGGCGAGGTGTCGGGCAGGGATGCTCCCGCTGCCCAGCCTCCCATCCCGCCCGCTGGCTGCGGCTCCCACCCCTCGGCTGCCCGCCGAGCCCTCCTTGGTCCCACCGCTGCGAGGATCAGGTGCAGGGTGGCCCGGCGACCAGGCGGGTCGTTAGCTCCATCTGTTGACAAGCAAACACAGCAGCAGCGGTGGGATGGGAGAGCAGCTCTGCGCTGTTGGGATGCAGTGCAGGGCAGTGCTGGGATGTGTAGGGTTCCAGTCTCCCCTGGGACCTCAGTGCCTCCCTGGGAGTGCAGCAACCTTTAGGAGTAAACTAGAGTGGAAGCCGTGATGGTGAAGGCCACGGTGGGATGACCCAGCTTCCTGCAGGTGGATATAGGGATGGTGGTGGGACCAGGGCCCTATGGAACTCAAAGGGGATTGTGTTTGGGATCGGCCCTTGGCTCCCCAACTGGAGGTAGGATCTTGGAGGGAGGCTGTCACATCCCCTTACCCCACAACTGAAGCAGCTTCTGAGGCCACCTTGGGACATGCCCTTCTGCCTCACTTCATGGAACTGTATGTGGCTTCCTCACATATGGTTTCCATCCCATAGGCTAGTGCTTATTGGTGATGATCCTTTCAAAGCATTTCCCAATTACCATGAGAGGCAGCAACCTGCAGCAGAAAAGTCACTATCCAGTGTGTTTATGAACTTGCCACCTGTACAGTTCCCCCCTTCCTTTTGGACCAACCTGCATGTCCTGCACCCCAGCCCAGTCCTTTCCCTCCATTGCCAGGTTCTGGATCATGGTGCAGGCTGATGGCAGTGTGATGTAAAGCCACCTGGGCAATGTCACTATCCACAGATGGCACTGTGCCACACAGATCTCCCAAGAAGTCTTATCCCCACCACAACTGCAGAGGAGAGTGATGGTCCCCCTGGGAGCTGGATTGATGTGTCAACAAGAGTGCACACTGCTAACACCTTGCTGCCTTGCTGAACACAACAACCAAGAGCAGCTAAAACATCCATCTGGCAGGTGAGAGGTCTCTGAAGAAGCAGAGCAATTTGATGTTTGGAGAAATGCTCAAGGGATTTTCTTTTTTAAGGGGAAAGAGACTGGTTTTGCAGCTATAAGGTTCCTTAGAGGAGGACATAGCCATCCCTGCTCTGCCCATGAGCTGTCCTGTGGGAGGCAGCTGAGCACAGATGCTCCAGGCTGAGCTCTTGCAATCCACACCCACCTCCAGTTTAGAGGGTAACACCCCTGGGACCTGCGTGATGGCCAGGAGGGGAGTACCCAACTCAGAACTGGGGATTTGCACTGCTGCTGTGGGAGCTGGCAGCTGGGCATGTGTTCAGGCAGCTACACTGTGATGGCCAAACCCCTGGAGAGCTGGTGAATCCTCCACCTCCCTTGGTACATCATCCTGGCAGCTTATCCTCACTGGGCATGGAATGGACCAGTGCTGGAGCAAGAGCGCTGTGTCAGGCAGGATGCAAACGGATTCTAAGGTGCAGGCAGGCTGGCAGCAAACACATCCTGCATCTACATCCCTGTTCAGCTGGCAGTGGATGGGCAGGACCCCCAGAGAAGGCTCTGCTTCCCCACCAGTGGTGCCTGCAAAGCAGCACAGAGCAGTGTCAGACCCATAAGTGACAGGAGCTGAAGGCCAAGCTTGTAAGCCCAGCCTGTCTGCAGCTCTCTCTTGTCTCCCTGCTCATCCACAGTGGGAAAAACTCAGAGGAACAACATGGGATGTATGCGTTGCCTGTGCTGTTGAGACCTCCCGACCACAGGTGACTGTCACCTTGCCAGCAGCATTCTCTGGGCAGGAAGTCACCCAGGACCGGCAACAAGGCCCAGCGGGAGGGCTGGATTGGGCCAAGCCCCGAGCAGAGCCCCTGGCCACAGTCCACATGTGCCACCCCCTGGACACTCAGCGTAAACGACTGGAAGCCAGAGGGTCCTACAGCAGAAACCTCCAGATATGACTGCTGGTGGTGGGAAAGGCAGATGTTTGGCACCCCTGGGACTCACCTCCTGGCACAGCAGGACTCAAAGAGGCATCAGAGCTCAGAGGTGGACCCCTGGATGAGGGGTGCCACCTGTATGGCGGCAATGGAATGCCCTAACCATGCTGTCCCACAAACAGCCCTCCAGCCCTCGGCACATCCTCCCAGCTGGACTCTCACAGCTTTGGTGGGGTCTGGCTCCCTGAAAAGCACAGGGCACTGCAGGGAGCAGTGGGATTTAGGAACTGTTCCATTTAAATTATATCCAAATTCGCAAAAAAAGTAAAAAATCCCCAAACCTCGGGGTTCCTTCACCATCGGGTTTCTACCAGCCCAACACTCCGGGGTGTAGTTTGGGTTGGAGGGAGCTGGGGCATCTGCGGAGCTGGGGTTTGGGGAAACTGGAGAAGGAATCAGCTCTCACTGGTCCCAAGAGCAGAGGACACAGAACTAAAAAATTGTCACAAAAACCCTACTGAAAATGGGATTTTATATTCATTTATTGTACATATAGATATTTACATCTATATGTAAACAAAGGCTATAGCTCTTGCAGAAGAATCCTAGAATCATAGAGTTGTCTAGGCTGAAAGGGGCCTTTCAGGTCATCAAGTTCAACTATCAAAGAGTGGCTGTTTCACCTGGCACTGGTGCTGTAGGATGCCAGCTCTGGAAGCTGAGATACTATCTTGAGGACTAGCTGGCAGTCCCAGCCAGAGCCAGGGCGTATCAACCCGTACTGTGCTCAGGACACCTTGCAAACATCCCAACGTGTTCCTGAGAGATATTTCTGGGCCAAAGCCAGGCAGGAGGAGGCTTTTTGCAGGCAGCTGCCTGCCCACGGAGCTTTTGCCACCCTGGGCTAGCTGCTTTTCAAGCAAACCCTTCGTTCCTTCAGGTCAAACGCCTCCCTCTTGAAAGGGAGAAAGGGCTGGGTTTTATTTTTTTAGGTGAAAGGGAAATCCTCCAGCTGAGGAAAATCAGTGTTCTGGGTTTCCCCTCGGCTCTGGGCGGCTGTTGGTCCCCGCCAGTCCCTTCTCGTCGGACGGCAGATGGCAGCAAAGCTGGGCTTGGGCTGGCTCCGCTCCCCAAGGCTGTCCCAGGCTCAGCCTGGAAGAAGCCAACAGCAGCATTTCCTTCCAAACTGATTTTCCCTACGGGGCAAGGGACTTTTCCCCCAGCTCTGCCGTACCCTGGCTCGTCTCCCAGCAGGGAAAGGGAAGCACACTGGCAAATTCAAGCTGGCATTGGGCTGCCCCCCATCCCCAGCCATCCAAGAGCCACCACCGTGATGTCATCAGGGCTCCGTGGGGCACAGTGACAGTCCAAATATCTCCCTGCCCTATCCTGGGGTGTCATCCCTGCCAGGAAGGATAAGTAACTCCCACTGCATCGAGCTGTGTTTTCTGATCCCTCTCAAGAGAGAGGTCTGGGAGCCAGGGAGAGGGGGAAAATCCATATCCCTCCCCCCACCCCGACAATCTCTGGAAAAATAAGAAAAGCAAATTGCAAGGCTGTGAGAGCTGTAAACAGGTTTTCAGTGGGTTTTCCATGGCACCTGCCCAATGGCTGGGAGCACAGCCAGAGCCCACAGGGGTGCATGGCTGGCCAAAGCAGCCGAAGTTCTCCCTTGGCACCAGTGCCAGGGTGATGCCAGGAGGGAGCCAGGGACACCCTCCTTCTCAGGACACTCCAGGGTGCCTGTTTACAGGGGCTGGTGATTTTGTTGAGTCACAGGCCGGGGCTGGCAAATACCCAGCACTGCACCACCAGCCAGATGGAGGCCTGGGGCTGTGCCACTCTCAAAGAAACAGTGTGGGATGAAAACTGTAACCCCTGGCAGGAAGCTGGGAACATCTACAGCCTGATGGACTCCTCTAACACCCTACTTGGTTAAAAAAAAAAAAAAATTAAAAGTGGGGAGAGAGTATGTTGCTGATGGAGCAGGGATGGGATTGAGCTGGAGGCATGGTTGGGGCTGCAAAGCTGTCCTGCTTCAGTGCTGTATTGTTTTAGGAAACCCAAGCCTAACCAGAGGGGCACAGGAAGGCTGCTGCAAGCAATTAGCTGGTCTCTGAGCCTGCAAGTGCCTCTGAGCCGGAGAGGAGGTGGTTGGGACCATCCAGGGATGCTGGTGGTGCAGGATCTGCAGCCCTTGGTGCCGAGCCACCCTGAACTAATTCTCTTTTACACCCTGGCTCTCCTCTCCCTGGGGGGATTTCTCCTAGGGGGGTCTGGGTTGAGGGAGGGAGCACCAGCACTGACATTGCCAGCTCCTGAAGGACCGACCATGCAGGGAAGACCACCACATCTGCACAACTTCTTGGGCTGCACCAGCACCTGCTGTGGTGGGAAATTCTCCCTGTCAGAGGCAGCCCCCTCTTTCCCTTCCCATCTCTGCCTCTGAGGTGCCAAGTTATCTCCAGCGCTGGGGTCCTGGGTGCCTGTGTCACCCCACCCAGCCTGGCTCGCCAGAGATGCAGTTAAGAGCTGTGGCTGCCCTCTCCTGATTACACACGTGGGTGCTGAAGCTTTTATCATGGGCAAAGCCCTGCTGGCTCACTCAGTCCCTTTGGCCACTCCCGAAAGCCCTGAGCTCAGAGCCTGGCTGCGCTATCTCCCCTCTTCATGTGAACCTCACGACTTGCAGCCTGCCTATCTGAAAAGCAACACCACACAGGACAGGGTCCCTGGCCACTGCCCAAGGGAAAGTGCCATTTGCTGCTACCTGGGAAACTGGTTTTTCCAGGGAAGGATGGATCCTGATTGCTCTCAGTGCTGGTGTTGTGATCCCATGAACACCAGCAGCTGCTCATGGTACAGGTCCAGCCCAGGAGCTGGCTCCAAGCCCTGTCCTGTCCCTGTGAGTGGAATGAAGGGGCAGGATTGCCCCCCAGCAGCCAGCAGACCTTCAAGATGGGATGAAAAGGACTATGCAGTGTGTTAGAAAATGTTTAAATGTGAGCATCTGACCTCACTACACTTTCCCTGAGGGTTTTCCTGGTGTTTGGATTATCACACAACCAAGTAGGTCACTAGAGGGATTGTGTGGAAAACAGCTTCACTAAGCAAAGCATCCAAACCAGCAGCCCCATGGGAGCATCTCCCACTGCCCTGTGAAAAGATGATGCTGTCACAAATAGTACTCAAAGAGCTGATGGGGACCCTGCATCAGTTACCAGATCCCCTGCTCAGAAAGAGCACAGCGTGGAAGTGATCGGAACCCAGAGGAGCATGGGGAGGAGGACAAAGGATGGAGATTCCTGGGAGGAGGTATCTGTGTTTGAAGATCAGGCAGAAAGTGTGTCCCGATGCCCTGTGGTTAGCATAAGCACCAGCAGCTTGATGCTTCGTCCTCCACCAACATTACTGGCAATCGTAACATGCTACCGCCATGTGCAGAAAGGCAGGAGGTGCCTTAACGAGGGTCACTAAAGTAAATTATCAAATTAACAGCTGAGGCAGTGCAGCTGCAGAAATTCTGTGCTGGCGCAGGAATTGCAGCACCACGTGGAGCAGGATGGCTCGTGCCTGACAGAGGGAGCGTGTCTGGCAAAACCACCTTGGGGCACTGGGGAGAGGAACAGGGAAACTGGTGATCTGGGAGGTGCAGGAGGGGAGGGATATGTGGGAAGCAACTGACACGGCCCTGGGATTTCCCCTCACTGGTGGCCCCGTCCCACCAGACTGGAGAGAAAGTCAAAAGCAACCTCAAATGTGGCTTTTATCCTTCTCTTGTGCTGTACTGGGGAGGTCTCATGCCCCACCAGTGTTGAGTGTCCCTGGCTGCTCCGGCAGAGCTCCAGCTGTCATCCCGCTTCAGGCTCCAGGCCACCACCAGGCGTTCCTCCCAGCTCAGATAAACTGCGGAGATGTTTTGGTTTGGCACAAGCTTTGGTTTGGCATGTTTAGGAGAGGAATTACAAAATAATAAGATAAGGCCGTAGACTGGAAGCAAGCTCAAAAACCCACCTATTTCAAGTGTAAAGAGGCCTTTCTTGCCCAGCAGACTTGTGGGATGATCTTGGTTTAGGACACAAATTGCTGCCAAGGATTTCTGGAGAGCTGGAAAGCCCTCAGCACTGCCTCGGGGTGGTCGTGTCCCGACCTTGTGCTGGCTCTACTGAAACAGAAACAAGATTGTGCTGTGGGAGCAGGAGCTTAGAAGCAACTTGCAGGAGTGGAGAGGGGCAATATGGGCTTTTCCCCCATTTTTTCTGGGGATGGAGAGGATCTGAAAAGGATGAGCTCCTGCCTGGCTCCTGTTGTTTCCACTCTGAAGTCCCAGACCTGCTTGCTGTCAGATGAAAGTGTGTTTAGGAACAACCAGGGTTAGGTGAGAAGCATGAAAATCGAACAGACTGAAACACAAGCCGGAAACCCTGGCTCTGCCTGCACACAGCTTCACGTTGCATTTATTTTGCTCATGATTTAAATTCAAAGTCTAGCAACCTGCCTGGCAGGAGGTCAGACTCCCTTACAGGGCCGCACTATCCCTCACCGGATGAGGGAAAGCTCTCGTATCACCACAAAACCAGGCAAAATATAACAAAATGCAGTTGCAAATTCTGCATTTCTGGCCTGAGATCCCTTTCACCCAGCGTGGCTGGAGCTGGTCAGTATTTGTCACCACTTCAACAACCTCCATCAACTAACATCATCAGGACTTCTTCATTTGCTTGATATAATTAATATTGCTTGATATAATTGTGAAAATGTATGCATCGATGCAGAACATAGCTGCTGCATCCCCAGCTTTGCAATTAAACTTCCCATTAATTTCCACTGACAGCATTGGAGGCAGAGGATGTATCGAGTCCCTGGGGTGGGACTCTTTTTCCCTCGTTTCTCTCTTGGTTGTCAAGAACCTCAGGAGTGTGGTGGAACGTACAGAGGCAGAAGAGGCAAGGGCAAGAATAAAGTCATGAAATACGGTCTCTTGGAGCCTGGACTCCTGATCCACTGGCTCTCCAGGGGCAGTGGATTCAGGATCCTTCTGGATGCTCTACAGGAACATGTCCATCAACATCCTGTAGTCTTGCTTGACCCCGGGAGCAGGGAAAGCAGATATGCTATATTCTGGGGTTAATTAGAGGTACTCTGGGTCATGACTTTGTAATTGCTGATCTTGATGAGCCTCTCCTACAGCAAGAGCTTTGAGCTGACTTTTTAAAACCACTGACAGAGCATTTCCCAGATGAGATGGGGTTCTCCAGCACTCCTAACAGCCACTAAGGAGCCAGGGAGCTCCCTACAATATTACAGGCACCATGGCATTATCTGACATCCCCAGTCCAGGTCTCCTCTAGGAGGGGAGTAAGTGGGGGGGTTCCCCCTGACCAGTCTCACTCTGCTGTCCCCCTGCCCCATCCCTGGAAGTGTTTAAGGCCAGGCTGGATGGGGCTTTGAGCAACCTGGTCTGGTGGGAGGTGTCCCTGCCCATGGCAGGGGGGTTGGAACTTGAGGATCTTTAAGGTGCCTTCCAGTTCTAACCATTTTATGATTCTATGATTATCCTGATGGCTGCTCTGGCCAAAGGGAGGGCTGACACGGACACTGCACATCCGCCTCTCCACAGCTCATTCCTGTCACCGATGACCTCCCTGGGGACAAAGCATGAACATGAGCCCTTTTAGCTGTCGTGTTTGTATACACAGGCCTGCTGCTGACACAGATCTCTTAATCCTCCTGCCTATGTCCCACGGACCGTGCTTGTACAACGGTGGCCACGGCTGGGTGCTGGCACTGCACTTTCCTGAAGCCCTTTTACCTCTGACTCGCTGATCAGCTGCTGACGGGGTGTTATTGGGAGGCTGCAGCAGGCTCAGTGGCAATGCCAGCATTTTGAGTAAGGGGACTGTCCCCAGCTTGGCTTTGTGGCACCAGAACAGGCTGGGGTGTGGAGGACTGGTGTGTGCTGCTCTATGCTTTGGCATTGCCTTGCTTCCAGTTCATCATCTCTCCCACTTTGCGGGCCTTCAGCTAGGAGGTGGAGGTGGCTCAGCTCACGATCCAGCAGCCTAATATTTCCTTTGCACCAGTGAAATATTTGGGAAAGCAAACACAAAGCTGGCCAGGCTGGGTGGGAGTTACAGCCAGAGAGCCTGGCTGCAGTGCAGAATTGGAGAGAAGGGGATGCTCAGAGCAGGCTGTAGCCATGCACCACCTGTACCCTGGGTGCTGGGCGCACTGGGAGAGCGGTGCTGGCTGGTGGAGGAACGTATTTACAGGATGGAGCTCTCCCCAAATGACAGCATGGGGAGGAAAGCCAGGAAAACCAGCTTAGCATGGAAACCTCCCTACAACAGGAGCAGGAATGGGAGCAGGACCATATACAGTGGAGGAAGATCCTCGTGGCACCTGGAGCATGACAGCCCCACGTAGCACAACCCCACAGTTAAAGGGGGGTCATTTAGTCGCACCTAGTGGTCAGGCAGAGCCAGGCATGGAGCTGCCTTTGCTTCAGCCTCTCTGTTTATGTGCACGAAAAAGCTCTTGGTCACAAAGAGACATGCTGACCCCTCTTGGGGTCCTTTGCCATCCTGCGGTGTGATGGCCAGGCTGGTCTGGGCAGAGAGTGGGTGTGCACAGACCCTCTGCTGTGGGTGAGGGGAGGAGACACTAGAACTATATAAGAGCCAGGAAGCTCAGCCCCACCATTCAGGACTGTCTCCCAGTGGGCTTCCTGCCTGGTTCCTCTTCCTCTAGTACCCCTGTGGTGCCCTTCGGAGCCCACACCACTGGGTGTTTGTGCCTAGTGCCAGAGTTGACGTGGCCACAGAAGTGGGAAGGAAGCCATCATGGTAGGATGCCCAGCACCCTCGAAAGTTGGGGACAAAAGTCTGAACTCTTGTACACAAAATAACAAGAAGCTTTTCACTTTGCTTCTTGCTGCTTCTCAGTTCCCTGGCTCTCTGAGGAGGAGAAGAGCACCTGTTGGATCCATATGTACCAGTACAGTGTACAGGTCCCAGCGTGCTGCCCGCCAGAGAAACACCCAGCAGCAGTGTAATTGTGTTGTGGTTCAGGCTGGGATTTGAATGGCAAAGCCCAGGGCTTTGCTTTGACTTCAGAGGGGTAAAAGAGTGTTTAAACAACTACCAGCCACTGAAAGGAGCAGGAGTCCCATGGGAAAAGAGAGAATTTGCGGCTCTGCACGACTGATGGTTTTATCATGAACATACAACCTGCAAAGGGAGCAAACAAAGCTGCTGGGAGCTGCCCCTGATTTAGTATTTCATAACTTCGGTGGTTGACTCCAAGCCTTTTGGCTGTTAATTATCCTTAGGTGCTTAGAGGAAAATATCCCCGCAATTCCACCTGTAAATCTTATTGATTCTCACCTTGAGTCTTTGGGAGCTTTTAGGGCACCTGCACAATCTGCCACTGCTTGAATTAATTGAGCTCTGTGGACCAGCTGCTGGCTGGTCCCTCCCCACACATTAGGCATGAGGCAGAAAGATGTATGTCCCCGTCCAGCTCTGGTGCAAGGTGCTGATGGCAGAGAAACGAGGACTCCCAGGACTTGCAGCACGTTGCCAGCACGCTTTGTTTCTCCATGGGAATGGCACATCCCCAGCTGGGCTGAGCCAGGGGCTTCCAGGGCTGCTGTGGGCGATCAGGACCTGGGAAGGAAGGGATGCAGAACATCTCATCTGAAGCACGAAGAGCTTAAGGTATTTTTAAGAAGGATGCTAGAGCATATTTATACCTCACTCCACCTTGTAGAAGTGTCTGAAATAATTTTATTGAAATTTCTGATGGCAGGGGGATGGCACAGAGGGTAAATATCCATCGAAGAAAATGTCAGCCTCAGTGGTCAACTTGTGCCATGTTTTCACAAGCACCTGGAAACTGAAATGACTTAGGTGACATGTTAAGCAACCTCGGGCTAATATATCTACAGCAAAATACACAAGGTGGGAAATTCTGGCCTAGAGGAGGTATTGCTTTCTACAGTCAATGTCCTCAATAACTAGGAAATGGGGGTGTTTTCAGAATTTTTCTCGAGCAGTAAAGGTTATTTATTGGCTTTGGAAAAGTCTTCCAAGTACTGTGGCTTTTGGATGAAAAACTTGTGATGATAAAAGCAGTTATGTATCATTAGATATCCCCCTTCCCCCAACCCATTTATTAAAAACATGGAAAGAAACCTGCATAGCAGGCTTCAGATTTTTAATTGTGGGATATTTAATCTCATTGAAATCTAACTTCTTAATACTGGGAAATCCATGCAGTGCACTCTTGACCCAAACACTTTTGCTGCACCAGTTCCCAGTGGGCAGAAGATGGGTGGAAGCAGTGAAGGGCCAGCAGCTCGGTGAGGCTGATGGAAGCCAGTTTCTATCCCAGGCGTGGGGTGAGTGGTCTGGGCAGCACAATGCCTTCGGCTGGGCCACAGCACCAAACCACTGCATCCCTGCGCCGTGGAGTCCTGCTACGGGAAAGCACTTTTTAATGGGCATGTAGTGGAACTCGTTAGTGTCTGCTGTTTTATTACGCAGGTTGAAAATGACTTATTAGTGTGAATGCATTCGCTCTTCATGCTGATTGTTCATATGCTTTGCTAGGAGGGTCCAAGTGCGTTTTTCTCAGAGCCAGAGAGTATCTTCCACCTCTCTGGATCACACGGCTGCAGAAAGGAAAAGCCTATGGGACTGACCGTGAGTCCTTGATGTGGTCTCATCCTCCTGCCCTCGCAGGAGGAGCTGCTCTGGCTGCGTGTTGTGCTGTCGTGCATGGTCCCTTTCCCCTGAGCAAGGGCATGAGCTCTGGGGTTAAAAGCCCAGAGCAAGGACAGGTGAAACACTGAGTTAAGGAAGGAGATGTTACAGGAGGTCTGTCCAGCAGAAACCTGCATGAATGAGTGCTTTCATCTGGTTCTGAGCTAAAGTGGGTTGAAATGCCAGTATTTGGAGGAGTAGAATAAAAAGTTTGGGGTGTTATTTTAAAAATACTCAAGTCTTGTGATGGCCACAACATGCCACTAATAGGTGGGAGGTACCTATGTGATACTGGGGTTGGGAGGCACCTGCCATGGCAGGTGGCAAAGTGACAGGGGTTTGCTGTCAGAGAAGCTGTCAGGTTTTCTGAAACTGAAATTGCCCAGCTTGATCTTAGGGTTGTAATCAGTGGCCTGGAGACCCAGGAATGCTTCTGAACCAGCATGCCGTCCTCTGACATTTCTCTTTTGGGGCCTTTTGAAAAGTATCACCCCCAGAGATAGCCCTGCAGTTTGGTCAGTCATGCTGCCCTTGCATGTCCCTCTGGAGTGGGACTATGACAGGGTAGCTGGGTGATGGAGTACGGCACTGCAGGGATACTGCAGGAAAATTTGCCCAACCTTGTGTGTGTTGTCCCTGATGGCCTTCTTGCCTGGCAGGATTCAGGGAGCAGTAGCAACTACATAAATAAGTCAAAGCATACGACTCAGGATAGGAAGTTTGGGCTTTTCTTGACAAAATCCCCTTTCTCTTGCAAAGCGTTGAAGATGCCTGAACCTTAATATTCTGCCATTTACATGTAAAGCTTGGGCTTGCATCTGCTCACCTCACCAGGGGACAGTGTGACCAGCACTGCCTGGCAGCGAGCAAGTTAATCTAGAAGTGCTGGGAAAGGAGGAGAAGATTCTCTTTGGAAGCACACTTCTGGTCTGAGCAGATCATGGGGGTGACACAGCCTCTGGATGCAGGGAAATGAGATGTGACTGAGAGTATGCTGCAGCCACTGATGGGCTTTTGGTCCTCATACAAACACAACTCACTCTAGAGAAAAATACTCCATGTTTGGCCACACACCTCCAAGAGTATTGATACCTCCTTAAACACTAGGCAGTTCAGAAACTGTTATCATAAAGGGGTTTGTTTAAAGTACATTTTAGCTAAAAGGTGAAATGTATCAGTAGCTTCATGTAAACCATCAGCCACCCCGCTGGCTTGGTAGCGTCCTGCCCTGGGCTTTAGGAGGACTAGGGGGAAAGTGCATTGGGCTGAAGGGGAATGGCTCAGACCCTGGCGCCTTGGTTCTCACATGAATAGAGACAAAATTAGGCAAGTGGAACCCAAGAAAAGGGCTGAGCTACCACCCAAACAAGACGGTGGTGCTAAGGGGTGTATCGGTCAACTTGGCCAAGTTGTGCTTCCCCCTCATGCACACTCCTTGCTCCCGGCCACTGGATAAAGCTGTTGCCCAAGGGAGGGTGTGGACCCCAGGTGAGGTCACCAGCCTGGCAGAAATGAAACGGATATTCAGGGTCAAGAGAGGTGCTCAAAGAGGTTAATAGCCACCATCAAAACGTGCTCAAACCTCCAGGCCACCAGGCAACTGTGATAAATATGCAAGCCATGCTTCAATCTGGGGGAAATAAGTAAGCTGTTGTACACGGAGCAGGGCAGGTGGGCAGCTCCTGCCCAAATCACTGCTCAGTGGCTGCTGGTGCTGCCGGAGGAGTTTTCCCAGAGGTTGCTTCCTCGGAGCCTGGCAGGCTGGCAGAGGGTTGGGAGGCCTCTTGGCGTGGCCAGGGCAGGCACAGGGACACATGTGGTGTGAAGGATGAGGCAGAGAAGCAGGCTTGGGGAAGATGGTTAGGTGCGTTCGTGGAACCTGGGGAAAGCAGAACTGGATTTCTTGCCGGTGAATTGTGCCACAGAAATGCGGCAACTTCTTGGCTGCTTCTCAGCAAGTCCCTGGAGCCGAGGAGCAGAATCTCACAGTGCCATAGATGCTGGGCAGAGCAGGAGAAGATGGGTCCAGCAGAGGGGAGGACACCGAGGGAGGAGTAGGGCACGTGGAGGTTGCTAGACACAGACGGGGTGTTTGCACCATCTGGAGATGGTTCACACTCAGCTTCCCTTCACGTGAAGGGTGGGTGTTTGAGAGCTGAGCAGCCAAGGCAATTTGTACCTGTGGCGGTTGCAGAAAGGTTGCATGGACACTTCTTTTTCTCCTCCCCACCCCTGCCCATGCTTTTATTTTCTAATATTTAAAACTCTGCTGAGGTTTGGCCTGGCTGGCCACCAAGCCAGCATGGAGAGTGAGACTTGCCCAGCTCCCTCCTGCCTGGCAGCTCTCAGTTTGGCTCTCAGCCACCGCGGGCTCCTTCCCGCTCACGTGGCAGGCAGAACAGCATCCCAGAGGGACCCAGCAGCAGGAACACTGCACCCTGGCTGGGGACAGGACATGGACCCTGCTGGGCTGCACATCCCCAGCTGCAGCCACCTACTTCAGCCAGCGATGGGCTGTGCTCTCCACCCAAGAACCCTCTCCTCTTTAAACACCAGGCACCTAAAGGTGCCCAAACCTTGGTGCCCCACCAGGGAAGGTGACCCAAACATATGGCTGTTGTGTGGGGCTCTGAACTGTGCTTGTGAGGAGCTCAGTGACCCCTCAGCAAACAGGGGACTGGGTTACATGGCGTTCAGGGCACAGCTTGTGTTGTTGCAACCCCGGTATCAGAGCATCCCCTCAGGACATTCAGCCAGGCCAACAGCTGGCTTTTCTGGAGTTATACACACATATAAACTTCCTTTTGAAATTTTACCAGCCAAATTCCTAAATGTGTTTGGGATGTGGCACACGTTGGTGATCCCCGAGGGTGCTCTCTGAGCCAAGAGGCTGGGTACCAAGGGATCCAGGGAGCTGGGATGGTCTCAGTGGAGCATCCCCGACAGCCCGAGACTCCCTCGGCGGATCTGCCATAGCCTTGATGCCATCTCCCTTTCCTAACAGAGCGCTGGGCTCGTGTTTGTCTCTCACCCTCCTCTTTCCCTCTAACAGCTCTGCCGTGAAATCAGCTTTTCATCCTGCTGCACGCACCATCAGCTGGGAGCTACTACGCCTCCTGCGCCTCGTCACGCCACCGTCTCTCCGGCGGGGTTTGCACAGATGTCTCACTGGGGCTACAGGACACACTGGGGCTTCCAGATGGACCTTTATGGGGAGCAGTGGGACAGCGTGCTCGCCGTTGTAAGAGAAAAGGCGAGGAGAGGCTTGCGTTGAATAAACAAACCGCCGACCGAGGGCCGGTGTGAATTAGACAGGTGGCGGTAAATTATACCGGCGGTGCGGGCTGCTTCTGAAACGCGTGTCATGTGCGTGCACTCACACCCAGGGTTTGGACTCTGCCGCCCGAAAAGAATTAGGGAACAAAAATCGTCAGTGACGATGATGAGCGAGCGACATCCCATCAGCTGGAGATCAATCAAATGTGTAAACGCACGCACACACACCCCCACACCCCAAACGAAGGTTGGTGGGGTTTACCGGGCTGAGGGATAGAGGCGAATGGGGGTAGTGGGGGAGCTGTCCCTGGGACAGGGTTATTCCGTCGGGACACGCACCGAATTCCTTTCTCCACCTTCCCCTTGGAGACAAAACCTCCCGTTATCCACGGGTTGAAGCTCCCCGGTTCACACCTCCG
>VXBJ01006628.1:448461-464767 GCA_013400055.1 Nycticryphes semicollaris
GGGCGGGCTCTGCCGGGGGTGGGGTGAGGTTGTCGAGGTGTCGTCCCCATCCCCTCCAAAAGGGGATTGGCGTGGGGAAGGAGAAGGGGACGGGGCGACGCTGTCCAAATCGGCCCCGTAACCCGCTGCTGTCGTCAGCAACGGCTGGAATCGCAGAGCACCATTTCCTGGGAAGTTGGGATGAGTTCTGCTTCTTCTACCTGGAGGGCATCGCTCGCACCGCCTTCCAGTCAATCGGTGCAAAAAGGGAAAACCAAAAGTTTTCACTAAGCGTCTTGTTTGGGAAAGACTCTTTTGATTTTTTTTTAATTTATTTTTTTTCCCTGGCTTGCCTCTGTTAACTCCAAAGTCACACTGCCATATGTGACATCAGGTTCCCTGTTACTGTACACACTAGTGTTTTGCAAGAAGTGTTACAGCCTGGTGTGATGACTCGTCAGAGGTATTGATCTTTGGAAGATGGACAGCTCTGCAATTTCCACCTGGAAAGCTGTCATCTTAATTGAGAGCATAGAGGTGAAGTTAATTGTGCCAGGTAAAAGTCTATGTTCCAATCGTTTGGTGGTTTGTTGTTGTAAACACCGACATAAGCAAAGTGTAAGGAAATCCAGGACAGCGTTACTGTCTGAATTTGCCTCCTGCCATATGACACGAAACCGGTCACATTGCTCTTTTGTGTGAAAGCTGCGCTCCATCACGCTGCTTTCTGGGGTAACAAGTCTCTAGAAATAACCCAAAAAGATGCAAAACCACAGGGCTGAGTGTTCCTGTTTCAGGCTCACATCTAAGGCGTGTCCACATTCGTTAACCAGGCCCTTTGCAAAGGTGGGTGACATGGCAGCATAAGCAGAGACGAGGCAGTCTGCCCCACGCAAGGAAGGGGGCCCTTGCAACTCCTGAGGTTATCTTCTGGGGTTTTTTTTGAGGGAGAGAGCATGTGTGTTGGTAGAGCATCTGCCCTGTGGTAGGATAAGGGAGTAACGCTGCAACGCTCAGAATTTTCTTGGGTCTGGCATGATTGTCCTGGTATTCCTGCAGGTGTTTAAATAATGGAATAGGTTAGTGGTGCATTTTGGGACGCTTGGCAGCAGCGAGTGGTTCCTGCAGTACCCCAGACGCTGCCACTTGGCTCTCCTCTCTTGGGGCATTGTTTCTTTTGCTGCCTGTTCGTTAGCAGAAAAGAAAACGTGTAAAATAAACACGGCTGGCAAACTCTCACGAGAGGCAGGCTGGCAGCTGACCTTGCCTGGTGGCCTTTTGCCCAAGCACCTTCTTGTAGAGTTTGCAGGCTCCTGTCGTGTCTTTGCTGCGTTGGGAGGAGGAGTTCCTTTGGCCGATGCTTACAAGAAAAAGGTCTGGAGCATGAGTTTCGCGTGAAAGACAGAAGTGCAGGTGAGGTGAGTTGTCGTGTTGCAGTGACCTCCAGGGGGATTGCTTAAGCAAAGCGACTCCTTTGGACAGTTGAAGCGGATTGGGAGCTCTTCAACTTTGGAAAGGCGCAACTGGATGTTTTTGGGGTTTTCAGCAGAGCTTTGGGATCCAGCAATGCTGGTGTGCTGGAGATACTAATGTTTCCTGCCCTTGTCCTGCCAGAGATGATGAAGAGACCAAGGTGCCTAGTGAGGACAGCCCTGTAAAAGATAAAGGGATCCCTCTGTGACTTGTTTTACAGGCTTTGAAAGCCCTAACTTTTTATAATGATTATGTTAATTATAGACCTGTGGAGTAGATTTAATGGACAAGACCTACTCCTTAGGTGTTCACCCATTCTGTAATGGTCTGTGGTGGAATTGGTGCTTATGAAAGTAAAAGCATTGAGCTCTGGGCCAGAGAAAGTAGAGCTGCCTTCAAGTTCTTTGACTTTCTGCTGTCTTTGTCAGAATGTGGATAGGGAAGAGCTTAACAAATCCCACGTCTAGTTGTTTTGAACTGTTTTACCTGCTGCAGCTGGGGAAGCTGAATGCATTGGGGGGCTGATGTAGGGACTGAGGAACAGTGTCCTTTTTCTTCTTTTTTTAATGGATTAAGATTTATCTTCGGAAGTTGGTTTCTTGCCTACCTGCTGCAGCATTTTTACACTCCAGGTTGGCACTAAGGTCTGTAATAGGGTGTTTGAGTAAATGTTTCTGCTTTTTCAGGAAGGAGGACTGTTGGATCAAAGCCTCTCCTTGCTTCTTAACCCCTCCTCCCAAAAGCATGACGCCGTGGCAGTAAGTGGAGCAACCATTAGATCAAGTTAGACAACAGGGATACTGCTGATGCTGTAAGCAGTGGCTGGGGCTCAGCTGGAATGGCACAGCAGAAAATCTGCCCTGGTGTCGTGGCAAGATGTGTGTTAAATTCCTATTCGTGTGCGTTTCAGAGCCGAGGTACAAGAGCTGAGGGGATCCTCTATGAGTCCTGAGGTAACACAGGGTCCTGTCCGGTGTGGCAAGGCTTGTGCTTGCCAGTGCTTGCTGCTGGTGAGGGACGATGGCAGAGCTGGTAATGATCCCTCATTTTCACTCTCTAATGATCCAGTAACAACGTCTGAGTGACTGTCCCCTTGTTATTGTATGTTCTTTTCTTATCATGTAAATAAATGCAGCCAGGAGCCTGACTGGCGAAGGCGTGATGGTAGTGTGTGTGTCTGCAGCAGCAAAGGAAACATTTTCTGGGAAAACCAGCTTTGCACTTTTGGCTATAAACCAAATTCAAAGTATTTTCTCAAATTCTTCTACAGAGGAGAAGTGTGGCTTGCAGTTGAGACAGCTCGACCTTCTGGAACATGTCGTACTCCTCCGCTGTGCCCTGCACCAGGGCTGCTGCTGATGCAAGCGTTGGTGCAGGCAGGTGTTAACAGCACCCCGTTTTGAAAACCTGCTGGATTTATTTCAAGAAATGTTGCATCAAGACACTTGGCACTTCTTAATTTTTAAAGCCATTTACTTCTTGGAAGTAAGAACATGCAGGGCTTAATGACCTGCACTGCAATTTGCCAAGCTTTACCTGTGCTAACTTCTGTGCAGGTTTTCGTTCTCGTTGCAAGTGCTCGGCCAGGAGAAAGCAGTCTATTTCCTAGTGGAGATGCAGGAGGTGCTCTAATTTCTTGAGTGCCTTGCTTGCCGTTTGGCAGATGCACTGGGTGGATAAGCAGTACTTTCCAGAAGGCACACCTTAGCTGCCAGCAGCAAGCACCAGAGGTTACCTGACTATTGTTCAGAGAGAGCCTGTGTTGCTTTATGCCAGAGCAGGGCCTGGGTTGGCTACTGGTACTGAGGAGGAGGCAGGGGAAGATTCATTAGCTTCTCACCCCTCGCTGACTAACTCCCCATAGGGCTTT
Source organism: Nycticryphes semicollaris (assembly GCA_013400055.1). NCBI lineage: Eukaryota > Metazoa > Chordata > Aves > Charadriiformes > Rostratulidae > Nycticryphes > Nycticryphes semicollaris. Next base: position 451,784 of record VXBJ01006628.1, read on the forward strand.
CCTTGAAACCAGCCTCCAGTATGGGAGATAAGGTGTATGGGAAGCTTATTTTACCTTTGGCACTTCTTTTGTGTTCAGGGTAGGTGCACGCATCTGCCTGCTTGGGCATCCAGCTCGGTGCTGCTGCTGCACACACCTATTTCCAAAGCGGTGTTGGGCAATTCTCGCTCTGTCGCGGCACGTAATTGTGGACCTCTCCTGGCTGCTTGTTGCAACAGAGCTGCTATCGCAGCAGGAATCCTCCTTCCCCCTCTTTTCCCTTCTTCCCCCCCCACCCCCCACCCCACTCCAACCCTGACTGCCCCAAGTTTCCTCTCTGAAATACTGTTTTGTTCTGATCCTACAACTCACATTTGAGTAACTCTTCCCATCTGGTTGGGGAGGATGAGGGTAACTGGAACTCGCCACTCCAAAAAAACCCCACGAATCTTGATGTTGTCCCTCCCCCACGTACCTTTGCCCTTCAGCTTTGTGCTGGACCTTTGCCCTGTTCTGCACTGTTTGTTTCAGGAAGGCTGGAGAATGCGATGCAGCTCCCGAGAGCTGACTCACTGGCCCCGTTTGCTGGGCTTCGACGCTCACTCCTGCTGCGACCTCTAGTTCCAGATTGCCAGGTCCAAGGCATCGCTGGAGGATTCTCACCAACCACCTCCTTGCTCTCTCAACTCTTCTTTTAAGCTGTTTCTTGCCTGTGATGCCATGAGGGTTTCCACCAGGATTCCATCTGGGATCACTGGGTTGGGCAGCAGAAGGACCTTGGGTCAGGTGTGAAGAGAAATCAAGTGCAAAAAGCGGGGCTGGGAATGGGGGCACTGGGGCTGCAATGCTCTGCTCTCCCTTCCAAGTTATGACACCTGATCCTTTTGCTGTGCTTGAATAGTGTGAAATTATCCTCGGGGGAATGGCAAATGCTGACTTGGATAGAGTTTGGTTGCTCTTTGCATGCTTGAAACTACTTCGTAATGAATCTCCGACACCACCTCAGTGGTAGCACTTGTTTGGCTAAATAAGGAGTGGGCATTTTAGTAGAAAGCCATGCTGGTCTAGACCAGGTTGAATTTTTTAATCCTTGCAGTTACTGCAGTGGCAAACAGCAAGGGTTTAAAAAAAAAAAACCCAGACATCTTAATGAAAACTCAAATACAGTTGAATACTGCCAGAGGATTATGATGAAGCTCTCAGAGGAGCTCTGCTCCCATCTCAGGAACCAGGTAAATGGAAGTAGGGTGGCCTCACTGTAGATCTGGCAAATAGATGACAGGAGAGCTAGAAAGGCTTTTTGCTCTGCTCTTAGCCTAAGTCCACTTGGGAGTGGTGAGCTTTGTTCATTCCTAACCACGATATGCATTTACATTGTGGTCTTTAAAACGTTATTTATCCTCTGGTCGTTTTGGCATTGGAGCCTTTGCTGACTTCCTACCAAGGGCTTAAGCCTCCCAGCTGGTGGCTCTGTCAAATCCCTGGCTTGCTGTGCGCGCAGGGAGCTCAGGGAAAGAAGTGGTGCAACCTTGGTGATGCCTACTGGACTATCTCAGGGTGGTAATGCTGGCTAGGTGGAGCTTTCCATGGGCAAGGGGTTGTCTCCTGGGGTTGGGTAGAGCTCTGGGTGCTCTGTGTGGATGTGTGGTCTCTGGCATGGGCCAGTTCTGCATTTGTCCCTTTCCTTCCTTAAGACTAGGTTACAGTTCTGAACTCATTCTGCAGGTCCAGGTCCTTGTTAGTGATCTCTCAGTGGGGCTGGGAGACTTTTTGTCAATACAAGCAGAAAAAATGGCTAATCTGAACATCTAGTAGCAAATGATACAGCTGCATGACTTGAGCTGGTCAGAGGAGAGGTAAAAGAAAGGCTTTGAAGAAGTTGGTGCAGTGCTGTGAGAACCTAAAGCAGCTACTTGTGCATTTAGGCAAAAATAACTGGTGACCAGAACAAATGAGAACTGAATTTGGCCTTGGTTAAATCAATTACCAGACTTCTTTGTGAGGAGAGTTCCCAGGTCAGGGTCAGTCTGGATTGCTTGGCTGAAAGGGGAGGTGGATGCCCACGTGAAGGTCCCGCAGCTGTGGAGTAAAAACTGGCACGAGGCATTTGGTGAAATTAGGTTTGCTGATGGCAATTCTAATGCTGCACAAGATGGCACGGGTTTTTTTGGGAAGGGTTGTGGAAATGGTGGTCAAGTGTCAACATGTTTCTAAACAAAGGCTCATCCTGTAATTGCAGGTTCCCAGAAGATCCTCCTAACTGAACTCTCCTCTGACTTGTGCTACAGTCTGGGGCGCTTCTGTGGGCAGGCCTGGGTGGATTGATTGCTTTTTTCTGAGCAAATTGGTGTGTGATGTGTTGTGACTCTGGCACTTTCAGTATCGCACTGGGCTGCTGGTGTCACCTGAACTGCTGGAGCCATCCGTAGCAAGTCATCTGGCCCAGCTTTGGTGTGACACTCGCTATGGATTTTGCCCGGACCAAGAGCTCTTCCTGCAGTGTTAAAGCTACACATGCTGGGGGATATTCTGCTGTGACATGCAAAGAGAGGGAGGAAAGGCTGTGAACTGACTGATCTAATACCTGCATGATCAGTGGTTTACCTTCAGTGTCCTCCTGGAACAAAGCTGACTTAGGAGCAGCAGCTTTCCTCAACACTTCATGCATTGCAAGGCTGTATGGGCACCCGCGGCAGGCTCTGGTACTCTGCAGTGGTTGTGATTTTATTTTTGTTTTCTTGATTTTTTGAGTCATCCTGTTCCTTTACATGGTCACAAGTCGGAAGGGTTGGTGGAGATCCCTGCTGCAGATAGCTTGGGGCTGACAGTGTGTGGAAAGGAAGGTGGCCAAGGTAGCCCTGGCTGCGTTGGATGCTCTAGAATGATGGGTCAGGTGGAAGCCTCTGTTTGCTTTAGTAGTGGCCAGTGGAGGTGGCTTTTGGTGTGTCTGAGGTCTGTCAGTGCTGCTCAGTCTGGTTCTGGTGATGCTCAGAGGTGACACAGGCACCCTTTCCTTGTTTGATCTAGCAAGTGGCACTCTGGCTCTCTGCAGAGCGTGTGTGGCATGCATGACGTGCTGGCGGGCACAGCTTGCCCTGACCTGAACTCCTGGGGAACCACATTCGCTTCCTGCTGGTCACCCCTTGAAGTGGCTGGAAACAGGTCTGCAACCTGCTGCTTTAGCAGGCAGAGCTGGCCCAAGACCTGGCCACATGCCTGCAGGTGCCTCTCCCTACTCCTGACTTACTTCCCACAGTGGCCCTGGCCTCTGGTGGGGCTGAGGAGAGGTATCCTTGACCAGCGAGGAAGGTGGTGGAGGAGAAGCGTCTCTGGTGGAGGTCTGAGACAGGCATCTCTACCCTGTGAGAAAGGTGACGGAGGAGAAGCATCTCTGGTGGGGCCCAGGAGAGGCATCCCTGCCCCACAAGGAAGGTGGTGGAGGAGAAGCATCTCTGGTGCTCCACAGCATTACTAGTTTGGTCTCTGCAGAGATCCCTTGGGGACGGTGAGAGTGGTAGCCAGGGGGGCAATGGGGAGGGATGGGGCTCATGAACCTCACGTGTCCTTGACACACGAGGCAGAGTTAAACCACGACTGGAAAGCTGGGTGGGGGGTCAGAAATGTGCTGCGTGTCCTTGCCGCAAGGCATTGGTGCAGCAGGAAGGGGCTGTGGGAGTCCAGTGCTTCTCCGTTCTTCCTCAGCCCAGGTCTGGGGGTGCAGCCCCGTCGGCTTGGGGGGGCGGTGGGAGGAAGCGGAGCCCGTCCTGAGCACGTTTTTCCAGCTGAGCGGCGGCATGTGCCGGGCTCCCGCAGAGTGACTCTGCAGTCTGCAGGGCATGGCTGTGCTGGAAGGGATCTGCTGGTGAGAGGAAGGGCACAGGGGGCTGCTTATCCCTGCTTCTCCTCTCCTGGTAGTCATTTGACTTCTTTGACTGGCCCGCTGGATGCGTGCGTGGAGGGAACAGAGAGTTTTCAGGGTTAGATAAGTTAGGCTTTAAGGAAGTCTGAAACACCGAGGAGGGGGGGAAAAAGGTGAGTTTTTCCTGACTGGATACGCGGGGAAGCGAGTATGAAATTGGAAAAGCCACAAAAATGAGGAAAGGGTAGTAGAGTTCTGTTGATGGGAAAGTAAAAAGTGTGTGGGGAGATGGGTGTTTTACCTGCCTGGTAACTCAGAGCTGCTGCCGGAATGTGGGTACGTTGCTAAATACTTTGCACTGTCTCTGAGCAGATTTGTAATATAAATTCAACCTTCACACTAAATTCACTTTGTCTTCCCCACACCCCACCCCCCCCTTTTTATAACTATCCTTTTGAAAGCTTCTGGTCAGTGGTGCAAATGAGTGACTATTAATTTAGCAAATGTTAGCTACCGAACTATCTGGTTTGTGTGTTTACAAGATGATGAAGCTGGTGATGCAAGTGAGAACTTAACGGTTAATAAGCCACACTGCTGAAATGTATGATAAGCCAACATTCACTTCAAACTACAGAAAATTAATTTCTTCAGATTCTCCAAGGTCAGATCTTCCTTTTTTTTTTTTTTTTGGTATTTATTGTTGCAAAAGAAGCACTGAGTTTATTCCTGCAAGACACTTAGGATTTTCAGTACAATAGTTTTATACCTTTACTGTAGCCCTTCTAAATAGTCTCAAAGTCAGTGTAACTCAGGAGGAGCATCTTCTGTGGCAGCTCTCCTGGCCTCACAGAACAAGCCTACTGAAAATAAAGATTTGGCCCTAATAACAAAGCTCTTGGCCTCATCTCTCATCTAGTAGGGGAAAAAAAGGATATTTATAGGAGTGACTGAAGCACTTTGCCTTACCTGTGTGTGCCTCCAGGTGGGCTCATGTTGCCAACTCAGCTACAGGGCTGTGCCAGGGGGCAAAGAAAAAGCAAAAGCAGAGCAAAGAATTAAGTGTAAAGAATGACACCAGTGTGCATGGTGCTGAGAAATTACCTGACTGTAGCAGGAGATGCTGAAATGTAGAGAAACCATCCCAAAAATGTTCTTAGGGGGTTTTACCCTGACTGAAATAGGTGCGATAGGATATTTGTGCATGAGATCCCACCCAACCAGACAGAAAAGTGAATCACGGAGGTGTCTCCACCATGTGTTTGGATGACAAAGCATGAGACTTTGCTGTCTGTAATCATATTAAATTTCACTTCCCTACTCCCAGCTAAACCTTGAGAGCTCGGGGGAATACCTAATATGATCTAATGCAGCTTCTGAGTGCTCAGAAATCCTCTGCCACTGTAGAGGGTCTTGCACTGAGCTGAGTGAAAGGGAGACTTCTTTGGCTTCCCAATCTCGGGTGAACTCTTCTAGCTCCACTACCCCCTTTTCTTTATTTAATCTGAGAATGACAGATGAGACATTTGCATGCCGTGCAGGGAGGAATTTGCTGTAAGTGACCCACCTTCTTAAAATGTAAAATCAAACCTGTAAGTACAACTGTGAAGGTGATTTGGAGGAGATGTGGCAGATTACAGGCAGACAACCCTCTTCACTTCAGTTGGAGCTGAAATCTGAGTTATCTAATTAACAGCAGAGAAGTGGAACCAAACAAGGATGGAGTTTGCAGGGTGATTGGAAAAGCTGTGTGTTTGATTAAAACCAACCAGATAGCTTGGACCGGAGGGGGGAGCGTCTCAGACTGTGAGTCTGATGATTTCTAATTCAGTTAAGAGATTTAATTATGTTGTCTTCACTGTGCTGCCTTGTGTATTCTACAGCCCCCCTGCTTGGCCCTCTGCCTGCAGCCCTAAGGTGGAGAGCCTTGCAATTTTCCTTTCCTGTGGTTTTCACAGGGATTTACAGCATCCCTACCTGATGTTACAGGGCATGCCTGTGATACCGGTGCTCTTGAGGAGGTAGAGGAGGATCCTTTGTTCACAGAGAAACTGGATTTCTAGCTATAGTAATGGATTCTTCTCTAGGGAGAAGGATCTGTCTTGCTCCCTCTTTATGGAGATGTCCTTAGGCAGAGCTTTGCTGTGGTGTCTGAGACTGCCTGCCCTTGGTGTGCAGGCAGAAAAGGGCATTGCAGAGCCTGTCCTGTATTGGTTTCCACAACATGGGATCCAGTTGGCTACTGGGCCTCACCAAAACGATGCCAGTATTTCAACAAGAGTCTCCAAAGCACGTTAATTTTGCTTGATTGTGCCTGAAATTTTACTGCCTGTTCAGTTCCCAGTAGCTTAAAGAGCAATTTGGAGAAGGGCGACTGTGATCATGTAAGCTTGGTCTCCTGGAAGGCTGGAGACTTCCAGGGGTGTCCCTTCGGGCTTATTGGTGATTAAAGGATGTGAGGCAGGGAGCTGGGTCATGCCAGGGAGCAGCAATAAAGCACCTTTAATGTGCCTTGTACTTTCCCTGCGGGTTTTTGTCAGGTGTGTGAATAGAAGTGTTAGGGCTCGTGCTTGGAGCGGCAGCGCTTTGCTGCTTTTCCATTTTGGAATGGGGGGGAAGGGGTTAATGGGAGAGAACGCCCAGTGTTTGTTCTCTCCAGTGCAAGCACTGATAAGTGGATGGGAGAAAAAACAGCCGTGACCTTACAGTTACTCCATGTGTGCCTGCACATACAGGAGTGCTGGATTCGCAGAACTGTCTGTTTGGAGAGCTCTTGTTTTTTTCTGGTCAGGCTGAGCAGATGCATTCCCCAGAACCTCACTGGCATCTCTGGTGCTTGGAGAAGAGACCTGGACCTGCTTCCAATCGGAAACCTGAAAGGTGCTTTTGCCGGGCACGGTGCTGGTCCCACTGGTGATCGTGTCTTTGTTCCCCTTCTGTCCAGAAGAGACTAAACATCAGCATTAAGGTACTCATTTAGTTTGGTGTGTGAAGTTAAAGCTAGGGAGCTATCTTGAGCAGATAATGCTCTGGTTTTGGAGTGGGTCATTTGTTTGTTTGTTTTTTTTCTAGGGGTAGTCCTCTGGCAGCTCGGTGGAGCTGGAAATCTTCATCCCTTTTCAACTGCCTGAACTTACCAGGGGCACCTCAGCTGAGCTTCACCAAAACCATGGTCACTTATAGACTGAAAACCTCTTTCAAGCGTTTGTTTCTATGTGGTTTGTGGGAAATCAATGTCACAGCTCGCACTGGCTGCAGCTCTTCAGGCAGTGTAGGTGATGGGACTATCTGAGAAGGAACCAAGCCTCTGCTCTGGATGGAGAGCAGAAAACGCTTAGCAGGGTCTAGTGATCTGGATACCCTTGCAGAGAATTAGATTTGTGAGCCAGTAAATGCTTCTATAGCTCTTTTATCTTGTACAGACCTCGTTGGTGTCTTCGGATCTGACCAACATCAGAGTAGGGTTGATCCATCTGTCTCAAGCTTCAGTTTCTCTTTGAGGGGCTAAAGATATTTCTTACAGTAGCTGAGTGTTGTTAAGAGGCTTTAGGAGGTGTTTGTCCGGACCTGGCAGCTGGGGAGGGTTGGGAAGATCTGGGTGGCTGAGAGCTGGACCCTTCCCGAGCCTGCTTGGCAGGTAACAAAGGAGGGGAGCAGGAAGCAAGCAAGATCTGAGGAGGGGCTTAATTGTCCATGCTAATCTTTGGGTTTGGGGTTTCTTGCTTTGCTACTTTTTTTCCTAGCAGACCTCACCCCCTTCCCTTGCTGAGTGTTGCTTTGAAGAGGCCTGTAACTGTCTCAGGAACCTGTGCAGGCACTGCCTTGGCCTCCAAGGGGGAACCAGGTGATAGAGATTTAAGCTGCAATGTTGCCTGGGGTCAGAGAAGAGATTCAAGCAGCACTGCTCTCTTTGCAGCAGGCACTGGACTATGTAATTTGGACCTTTTCCCTGCTTGTGCTGTTTGCTCTGGGAGGATTGCCATCGTAGCAGAACTGAATTGTCCCTGCCGAGCAGCAGGTCAGGTTAGGAGGAGAGATCCCTGGTGATCCTGCCATCCGCCAGCATTTCCCTTCCCTGTCCCTCTCCCAGGCATCCAGCACAGCCCTGCAGCTTTTGAGCTGTCACGACCAAGTCCTGGTCACGTCTCTGCTGCTGAGTCCCTGCATGACCTTGGAGAGGTCATATTTTTTTTATGCTGACGTCCAAGTCTTTTTGTCTGCAAAACGTGGAGGATGATTTAGTTACAACTCCATGGGTCAAATACCAGAACAACTTGGCTGGGGTCTTCCTGTGGCAGAGAGGATGAACCCTGTGTCCCACTGGGAGCGCCCGAGAAGTGTGGCATCGCGTGTGCGTGTACCTGTGCACGCAGCGGAGCAGCCCTCGCTCAGCGCACACCGCTGCGGTGGTGCCAGTCCCCGAGGGCTTTGGTGACTGGCAGGTGACAAAGCATGCTGAGGTTGGTATTTGCCTCAGTTTGGAGAGCAGAAGGGTAACTGAGGGGAAGGAGGAGGGAAGTGGGGAGCTGGTTCTTGCTGGTGCTCCGCCTGCGGCCCTGCTGCCCCTCTCGGCAGTTGCGGCTGCGGGTTGCTGTAATAACGAGTCAGCTTTTCTCTTGCATCAGGGCTAATGAGCTGCTCTTCAGCCACTGCCGCCTGGGCCCTGCTGGGAAGAAGCAGCATCGGTGGCAGGAGAGGAGTGCTGGTGGCAGAGGGCTGGGGACAGGCAGTGGGTGGCAGAAGTCCCTTCCCAGCTATAGTCCCTGAGCAGGGAGAAGGGCGTTTGGATTCAGGACTGAAGCGTGGCTGGTAAAGGGCCTGGTTAGCAGCGTGTTTCTGCTGTGAGCAGAGGAGAAGCAGAGGGGGAGATATGGGCTCGTAAATGGGGTAGCCTTTCTGGATCTGTCCCAGATACCTGAATAGCAGCAGTGGCCAGGTAGCCCCTGGGAAGGGGGTATGTGTGTGGATGCATCAGCTTGTCTCTTTGAATGCCCCATTTTAGCATACGGTCTCCTCCTGTGTTTAAAAATACCATCAAGCAAAAATTGGGATTCTGTATCCAGCACCACTTAAATATGAGGATGGCTGCCCTCAATTTGTTTATGTCTCTTGAGCTTTTTGTGCAGCAGCTCTGGGTATTAGTGTTCAGAGCAAGCAGCTCTGTACGACATTTGCACCCTCATGTGAGAGTTCTGAAGGGGATGCTCCGCACCAGTCCCAGCATCCTGCCAACTGCGACACACAGCCTTGACCTCCTCCTCCTCACTCCTTCCTCCACCCCCTTTTGCTGATAACAGGGAGACTCGTGAAGTGCGGTTTCCGCTGAGATGTTGTAGGCTGTATGGATAATGAACAGAGCTGAGTAGGATGGTAAAGAATTTGGGAAATACCTGGCTCGGCAGAGGCTGGTGCTACAATAAAGACGAGATTGCTGGTGCCTGTGGTGATTATAATCCCTCTGTTTAGACACCAATTCTTTCTGGCTCTGGGTTCGTGCTCCTAAACAAAAGTGTTGCATGCAAGAAGGGGAAGGAAACGTGAGCCCACAGGGCCCAAATTTCATGGGTCTTTCTTGGTTGTATCGCGATATCATTACTTCTTGCTCCTTCCCATTTGGCTGCCTGGGGGCTGGTTGGATTTGGATGGGAGGTGTAGTGCAGGCAGGGGCAGAAGTGGCTGTTTGGATGATGGAGAGCTGCTACAGAGCATTGTTGTCTGCAGCATCTGGCCTGTGTCCCGATACCCAGTACTGGGGTGCCTCTGGGGGAGGCAGGTGGGAAAGTAGTGTGTGTGGTGGGAGGAATTGGTGGGACTGGCTTGCTGGCTTTGGCATTCTGTATTGGGACTTTGCTGAGCAAAATCACAGCCTGGTCTCTGTGGCTTGGTCCTTTGTATTCTATTTTTAACCTTGGGTGCATTGGGAAGGGAGCTGACCTAGCCAAGCAGCCTCAGTCCTGCAGTATGGGCTCCTTGGAGAGCAGCTCCAGGGCTTTACCTTTGCCTGGCCAGCCACACGTTTGTGTCTCCTTCCTCACCATGGCTTTCTTGGGAAAAGAAAGTGCTGCCTGATTTGGGCTTCTCTTGGGCACTGCAGGTGCTACCCTTAATTGGCAGCTTAATGTCTAATCTAGTCACTAGTGCTTGCAAGGGAAGAAGGTGTCCCAAAGGGTCAATGTGCCTGGCAGTCCCTGACCAGCCCTACCTCGTAAGTGTCCTCCCAGCAAGCCTATTTTTCAGATGAGAAGGTCCTGCAGACTGATTGCTCTGCTGGTTCTTGGCCTGCAAGCCCAGTGCTGTGTGTCTCTGCTTAGAGATCTTGGGAGTTTAATCTGCATTAATTGTAGGTGTGATGAGTTAGGCTCAGTCTCTCCCAGACAAGAAAGCTGAGGACTGGAGGCAAGTGTCCTTCCTTGGCAGGAGTTGTACTGGCCAGCCCTCGAGGTGAATGTGAGCAGTATCTGCCCCTGGCCATCATCCGTGACTCTTGTGTTTTACTGATCCAAGCCACTGAGGACTTCCCACTGCTTTTCTAGTAAATGTGGTGGCAAATCTGCTATTGAGGAGTTGTGATTTCTAGAAGGGGATAGCCTGGACCTCTTGTGGATGGCTTGCAGGCTGCAGTGTGCATGTGACAAGGAGTTGGTTGGATGGATGCTGGAGAACTGCACCTGGCAGGTGTATAGCAAGGGAAATGGTTGTCAAGGGTTGTAGTTCTTGGCTGGCACAAAGGAATTTCTTTTCTCGGCCATTGTATTATTGTTATTATTAAAATTCTGGGTTTTGGTAATAGCCAGTACAGCCAGCTGATCCAAACAGGTGAGATATTTGTTAACTCATACTTAGACCTTGCTGCTCTGTGAAGAAGCTGTCTGGGAGTTGCCCGAGTAGGGAAATGAGGAAATTACTTCTTGTTTGGGACCTGTTAGATCCAAGTACAGGGTATTTCTACTTGCTGTTGTAGGAGCCTGACCTTGTCAGCAACCATCACAGGAATACCAGATGTTTAGATGCAGCTGGGTGATGTGCTGGTGGAGGGTTGCAGTTGAACATGCAATCTGCAAAGGACCCAGACTGGTGCTTGGGGGATTTTCTGGATATGATGTGCTTTTTTTTTTTTTTTTATCCTGAGATAATACCTTCAGTGTGGTCACAGACTGTAACTGTGCATGATGTCAGAGAAAATTCTGAATTACTGTGGTTTTTTCCTACTTGCCTCTGCCACTCATACATGTGCCTGAGGATGCCTTGAACCCAGGGCACTCTCAAAGACAGAGAAATAGGAGCTCTTCGTCAGAGGTGTGTTTTTGCTGTTTCTGCATTGGTTTGAGCCCAGGCCAGAGAGCATTGCCCTGTGCAAGGGGTAGTCCTTGCTGCAACTTTTGTGACTTTTCAGCTGAATGTGTGTTTTGGGCAGCTTGATAAGCAGGAGCCAGGGGCCTGCCCCTGTCCTAGGAGGACCTTGGCTTGCTGGCAGCCTCCCTTCCCTCTCTTCCAAGTTCTTTGAAGAAAACAGTGTATTATGCTCTCAAAAGTGCTGTTTTCATAGTTTCTCGAGGAGCCTTTATCAACAGGATTTCTCCACACGTGCTGTCCTGTGCGCTTCTCAAAAGAACAATTTTTTCATCAGATCCTTCCCAGTTAATGTCTTCCTCCAGCAATAAATATGGTCCATCAGGAGAAGGGCCGGTACCTCTAACTGGAAAGAGCTTTTTGGGGTGGGAAACTGGGTGATGTGTTTTGGGATCTGAAGTCCTTAGCAGCTCTGCATAGTGGGCTATGCTTGCTGGCAGAGCCACCTGAGATGGGAAGGGGAAGGCAAAGGTGTTCTCCCAGGCTCATGCGTGATGTTCCGTGGCACCAGGCATCCATCCAGGTGATGGGTCCATGCTTCTTGCTGCCTGTTCTCTGGAGTAGGTGCTGTGTTGGAGCCAGGTACCTACGTGTTGATGTCCCTTATGGCTATGAAAACCAAGAACTATGGGGGGAAAGCTCATTTTGCTTTGGCTGACACCTATGCTCCCCAGCTGGTCACTGTATTAGATGTTCTCTGTGTGGGTTTCTGTTTGATAAAGCTGGCCAGGAGGAGCGTGGAGGTGCCATCAAGTAGCTCATCGCGTGGAGCTTTGTATGGCTCGCAAGCTTTTTGTCACTCACCCCTGTCTGTTAGAAGCCAATGGAGAAGCTTGTTTATGAGAGCAATACATTCAGGTAAACACAGACTCCTTCAAAACCTTTCTCGCAACAAGTGGTTGAATTGAGGTGGGTTCCAAGCTGGATTGACGTTTAACTTGGGATACTAAGAAAATACTTCCTCTGTTTAGCTAAAGCAAACAAATCAAGAGAGGAGTGACCTTTTAAATGTGATTCGCACTCCAGCTGCAAGCAAAGCTAATTTTTTTCTTTTTTTTTTCTTTTACAGATATATTTCCAACTGATGGCCAGTCTGGTATGTATTAATTAAAAATTAAGTTCTTCAAACCTCCCTCTCCCATGCCTCCCCTGCATTTCTCTTCTGAAGAGTCAGCACTAACCAGATTTAGAAGACTTGTACAGGAATATACAACAGACAGGTGTTAATTTAAAAAGCAAAACAAATAAAACTTCAAAACATCCAAAAGTCCAAACAAACAAAAAAAAAACCTCTTCAAAAAAAGCAACCAAACAAAATGTCCCTCTAATATTTGACCATTCCTGCACCACAGTGACACGTTTTATGCTTTTATGTAGTGATGACTATGACTGCTGGAAGGTTACTTTCCTCCTGTACGTTATAGCAAGGCAAATCTGGGTGTCCAGGATGAAAGTGTTTGGGAAAATTACAGGACTTGATAGTCACACGTAACTGAAAACGTTGATCTGTCAAGATGGAAGCATAACTCAGAACTGCTGCTGTAAGTCTGTATGTTAGTTGTACGAAGCTTGGTGTGTCCATGGCCCTGAAGATGTATGTTTGAATTTGCAATACTTTGAAAACATACAGACTTCCTCCTTGGCTTGTTTAATCTGTGTTGCTGCTGAGTATCGCTGTTAGTGACAACTGAGGTACACACTGCGTTGCCATCGGTGCAAGACCCATGAAAACTTCCTGGCCTTGGTGGTGGTTGCAGCCTTGTCAGGAGGGGGACCCTGCAGAAACAGATTGGGGTCCT
>VXBJ01006628.1:464828-488755 GCA_013400055.1 Nycticryphes semicollaris
GTAGTTTTCAAAAGCAGGGAGTGATTATCTCAACTCTTGCCTCTCCCAAACTGCCAAGAGCTCTCCATCAAGGCTGATGGTGAAGTACCAAGACTGAAGGAAAGATTTGTGTTTTACCCAGTGATACCAAGGCCAGTCAGTAAGATCATAAAATGGTTTGGGTTGGAAGGGACCTTAAAGATCATCTAGTTCCAGCCCTGTGGCATGGGCAGGGACATCTTCCGCTAGACTGGGTTTCTCAAGGCCCCATCCAGCCTGATCTTGAACATTGGGGCATCCATAGCTTCTCTGGGCAAGATCCAGTTGTCTGAGTGTAGTGCCTTGTGGAGATGTCCTGTAGCAAAGGCACTGGGAATGGGGGTCAGTGCCTGGCTTGGCCTTGTGCGACCTCAGACACATCACTGTGTTGACCACCTGCTGGCATCTTTGGCTTTGCATGGGATTACATTTCCCCAGTTCACGTGATAGTGTGAGGATAAATCGCTGCTGGTTGTGCAGGCGCTCCATGATCAGGGTTCAGAAGTCTGGAAATCGGCTCCGTTTGTCTTGAAGCTGTTTCCAGTAAAAATAACTCACTGGTTTTGAGCTCTGTGATGTAACATTGGGGACAGTGTAATTTGACTTCATGAACTGAACAGAGGGCTGGGAGTCAAGTGTGGGTGTTTCCAGAACTCCAGCAAGCTATCGAGGCGATGGTATATCACTAGATCCCCTGGAGCATTGCAGAAGATGCCTCTAGACCCAACACATTTGTAAGCCTTTCATGATTTTCTAGTTTTCAGAACATGTGTGAGTGAAAAATTAAGACTGAAGGAACCAGACTGTGTTGAGTTCATAAGAGGCTTTTCTCCACCCTGCTGAAGATCTGCCTTCGTTCGGTGTTGGGTTTTGTCTGTGGTGCAGGCTTGGAGGTGTCCTTTGCTTGGCACAACTCCATCCTCTGCTCTCCAGCTGGTCGGGGACCTTCACAGCTGCCTCCAGGGTGGGGCAGGAGTGTGTGTCCACAGCAGATAGTGTTTCAGTAAGTGCATGTTACATGGTGCTGGTGTTGCAGAAAACATCACCTATAGAGCTTGGGCTTTTTCTCACAATTTTATGTTTGTAAGGAGATAAGTGAAAACTTAAAACAGGATTCCTCTTAATGGTAGCTGCACGGGACACTTTCTCATGCTTTTGCCAGAAAAGCCTTAAAGCTGGTGCCATGCTTTTTCTCCCCATGGACTAAGCTTGTCTGGAAGCCCTAAGTTCTCAAAACACAGTGAAGGGCGAAGGCAGGGTAGCCCCGCCAGCTGCTAGCATCAGAGTTGGTGTGCACTCCTGAGCCTGTTGGGTTTGACTTTCCTTGCTGAGGTTGTTCAGTGAGTTAATTTCCTCAAGTCTGTTCCTGCAAATCACCAGGACTCCTGTACCTGCGTCTACAAGACTAATCTTAAGAAATAAGTAAGGCCAAGTGGGTCCAAATGTCTGGTTTCCCCTCTTGATGGGAAGCCCGTTGTTTTTCCGCCCCAGGAAGCAGTTAGCAGTGACAGAGGATGCTGAGTTGCTGTAACGGAGTTGGGACTTGCATGGGTGGGGGAGCCTGAGCCAAAAATCAGCCATTTTGTAGGCACAGTCGTTGTAGCCTGCCCCAAAGCATGTTCCTGCTTGTTACTACAGTATGGATGCTGGAGGCGTTCTGCCCTCAGCCCGGTGTCACGTGCAAGCGCTATGGAGGTGGAAGGGCAGCAGTGTTTGCGTCCCAGTTACCTAACAGTGTTTGGAAATAAAGCTGCTCCCTGAGAGATGACTGACTCTCCTTCTGTCTAGTACAGCAGTTTCTCGGTCCTCTCCTCTCCCACATCCAGCAACTAGGCCAGGATTCGGCAGCTGTAGGGTGCTTTTCAGAAGAAGCCACTTCAAACCTCATGATCTGGAGTTCAGATGAAAAGCTGAGAGACTTCATCTGTAGAGACATGGGGCTGGGCTTTGCGGTGTGGTGGCAGAGCAGGGGGACGAACTCTCCGTTGCCCTCAAAGAAGAGGAAGGCCTGTGAAGGCACATCTCCACCTCAGTCTCTGGCTGTGAACATCTAACCCCTCTGTGAGGCTGCTGCTGGTGTCCACCTCCCAGGAGTTACTGCCATATGGGGTGGTGAAGTTTGCTGCCTGCTATTTCGGATCTCCTGTGAGCTTCATGTGCTGGTCCTCTGCCCTCCTGGTATCACGCACTGCCACCAGCCTCCCTCCTCTCAGTGGTGGAGGATCCCAGCCTTTTTAGTCTCACCTCTCCAGGGGCTGCCTCTGGGTGATTTAATTACTTTTCTCTGGGCATTTGTAACACTGCTTGAAATGCAGAGACCAGGCTTGAATGCAGGGTGCAGTTGTGGATGTGCTGGTGTCCAGCACAGCAGCAAGTGATGCTCTGCCTTCATCTTGCTGCTCCTGATGATTTTTTTGCTGTTGTTTTTGAATGTTCTGCTGCACCCCGAGCTGATAATTTTGGAGAATTGTCAGCAGCGGCTGAGATTGAGATGTCTGTCTTGAGTTGCAAATGCCACTTTGAATTAAACATCGTGAAATTTTCTGTAAAGAGATGTGGGTGATGCTCCCACTGCAAGGAAGTGGTTTTTAATCCTTTATAAAGAAAAGGAGGGGGGAGATGGATCTTGAAGAGAGAAAATGCTGTGTTGTGTTCCTTTAGCTGGGTGCTCCTGACTCCTTTGGGAAGGCTCACTTTGATTAGGGTATTTTTACTCTTTTATGCTGTGTATTGAGGCAGGGGAGGCAACCACCTGTAGCACTGCAATTACCTGGTTTGGAGAGAATGGTTTATACAGCAGGATCCACCCGATTGTGCAGCCAGGAAGGAAGTTGGCAGCGTTTATTATATCAAAATTATTTAGAAAATACATTTAATTTCACTGGATCTGGCTTAGGGTGGGGGACATAAGTGAGGACGTCGTGTCTTGTGCTTGGAGAGTGTACCCTAAAATCATCCTGGCTGAGGGACAGTAATCCTTAAGTAGCAAAAACATAGCCTTTCTGCCTCCTCTCAAAGATTGCAAAGATTCTTGGCTGCCTTGTCGTCACGGTTTTAATGCTCTGGATTTGCCAACAGGAGGAAGGCCCCATACCTGTGCTTAGGTGGTTACAGGACAGTAGGATTTCTTCAGCTCACTTCTGGAGGCACCCCGCTGAGTGGGTGACCTGCGTCTGGCCTCCCTAAATCCCTGAGAATGCACCCCAATCACTGAGTCACTACCGCTGATTTGCTAGTGCTTCCCCCTGTCTCAAGAGAGATGAGGCTGCGTTTCTGCCTGGTGGTGCCTTTGTCTTCCTTGGCTTCGCAAGCTGAGCTGCTGCTCTGTCTCCTTTTGGTACCACAGCGTTGGGGAGGCAGGCGGGGCTTGCAGCTGACCTGATGCTGGCTTCAAGGGTGAGGTCCAGTGATCGCTTTCCAAGCGGTCACTGTGACAGGGATGTGCTGGTCCTGCAGAGATCCCTCTGCAAAAGTAGCCAAAGTCAGGCAGAGGAATCACAGCAGTGAATAACTAAGAATGGTTAAATTACATCACGGTCTGCTTTCTGGAAACCTGGTCTCTGGCATCCATCCTTGAGGTGATCGGTTTTCCGGAGGTGTGTTTTTCAGAGTTTGCACCTTTGCCTTGTACGACCCCTCACCCTGCTTTGCTGGCACGGGTGGTGGAAGCCACATGGTCCTCTCCTAGACAGTGCAAACGCGTGGAGCTGGAGGGTCTCGCGGCAGGCGCTTGGCTCTCGATTCCTGTCTCTTTGTTGTTAAATATTTACAGTGAGATGTACCAGATGCTTCCCAGGAAGGGTTTTGTCAGCTTCCAAGTCCCCAGATGCAGCTGCAGAAGAGGCTGACAGCCATTAAAGGGATCGCATCAGTGTGATGCCCTGGGCTCAGCAGCAGTGTGGTGACCTCTTCTTCCTGGTGCTACAGGCGCTGCTGGTTGTGCTGTCTCATTGGCTGCAGCGGGATGCGGGCAGAGAGCACCCCTCTGCTGATGACAAGAGATTAATGATGGCTGGTCTTCGGGCTTTGCTTTTTTTTTTCCTTCCCTTCAAAGCTCTTTTACTGCGGTAACTTCTGTTGCCACACACTGTTTTGTTTTTTTTCAGGGACCTTCTCTCTGTGGTGGCAGCACCCGTGTGCGACCACTGTACGGCTGCCTTGCTCCCTTTCTGTTCTCAGCATGGCCATGTCTGTCTTCATTGACCTGTGGAGATTGAGAGGGGCAAGCTGATCCAGGCAAGGCACCTCCCATCACCAGCTTTGATCATTGCCAGCCCTGGGCTAGCAGAGGACAGCAGCTGGAGCATCGCTGCTGAATGCCACCCCTGCACTGGTCACACTGGTCACATTCCCAGTGGGCCTCCCGTTTTTAAGATAAGGTCCAGGGCCTTGGGCTGGGCCCTGTTTGTTGCTTTTGGTGCTTATCAGCTTTTGCCCCTGACAAGGTGACCTGCTGCACAGCGCCAAGGATGAGGAGGGAAAGCCCCCCCAGCCTGAGTTGTGCACTGGTGTGTGTCCCCCATCCTGGGACAGCCTGTGCATGTACATCCACGCGTCCCATCTCAACGTAACACCTCCTGGCTGGATGAGGGACTTCCCAGGTACAGTGGAGGTAGGATCTCCAGGGGTGGCAGGTCGGCTCCTCCAAGGGGGGGCCAGGGAGGGGCGGGCTCGCTAGGTCATCGTTTTCCCAACTAAATATAGTTGCCCGTGCTTTCATAAGGCTGGGATTTTTGCATCACGTGACTATCTTATCCCTCCCGGCCGGCAGTTGGTCAGAGTAGGGGATCGAGTGTCTGAATGGGTAATAATTAACTGTTAACTAGCTTTTCATTAGAGCCTGGCAGAACAGGCAAGAGCGGTGCAGCAGAGGTAAGCAGGAGCGGAGAACTGCTCCCGGTCCCTCCTGGAGGGTGGACACCCCCCTTTAATTTGCAAATCAGTTGCCCCCAAAGGTGAGTGGGTTGGCTTTATCTTTTTTTTTTTTTTTGCTGTGTTTTATAAGGAGTCGGGACTCCTGCCATGCCTTGTGTGTCTGTCCTTGCTCTCCTGTAGCTCCCGCCCGTGTCAGCCCTCCCTCTCTCCCCCACCACTGATTTCTTTTTTTTTTTTTATAGGTCATGAACTATCAGCTGGTCTCTGAGCTGGCTTGGAGGAGAGCCTGACCCTCTGGCTCCTCCACGATTTGGCCTGCCTGTATACCCCTGGGCCCCTCAGCCTTGCCTGGGGTGCCCTCTTCTCCCTGCGCTGAGGTGTCCTTGCTGTGCCTCTGTGTCATGAGCACCAGCTGGAGCAGCTTGTGCCTTTTCTCAGGGGCCCCAGCCTGCCTGTGGTGGACTGATGGCGGCATTTGCCCGGGATTGCTGCTGGCTTTTCCAGCCTCTCCCTGAACCGTTTAATCTGAGGATATTATTTGTGGGTGTCCTTGGAGGCTCTTCTCCCTTCTGTGATGGCAGAGGAATTGCTGGTTAAATGCACTGACACACGGGGACTTGTCTGCACCAGACAAGCTGGGTCAGGCACTGGTGCTGGAGAAGCCTCTCCCGCAGGGTCTGTCTCCCGGTGCGATGTTTCCTGAGGTGTGGGAACCACCAGCTTTCCCAGCAGAGACCCCTTAGTGTACAACTTGTTTTTTCTTAGAAAACTGGTGTGTGTGTGTTATCCTGTGCCGCCGTCTTTTGCTTGAGCCTGGCATCTCGGGGATCGGTGCATGAGCGTGGATCGTGTGTCGAAAGTTTCCTAGAAGTCCTCTTCAGGGAACAGCGTTGCTTGAAAAGGTGGTGGAAAGATGTCACTTGCCCTTGAGAGAGAGAGTGTTCACTTGCTACCTTTCATAGTAGCCGTTTGTGCCAGGAAGAATCCGTGGTGCTCTCGCTCCTGCTGTTAACATTAGAAATGCCTGTTGGTATTCCTTAACCCGCTCCTTCCAGAGGGTCAGAAGTTGAAGGATTTTTGTCTTGGCCAGGGAGGCTACAGGAGGAGAGTTATGCATCTTTGGTGAGTCTAGACCCTTCCTGCCTCTCATCTGCTCTGGAAATAAAACTCAGACCCTGGAGATAACATGTGTCTGTAGAGCTTGTAACAGCTGTGTGCATTTAAAAAGCAATAGTGTTTGTCAGCTCCCTGTGACCAGGGCTGTTAGATCTGGTGCCCCTGCCTGCTCTGAAGGTCTCTGTGCTGCCTGCAGGGTGCTGTCAGCAAAGAAACAGGCTCTGCGAGTGTCTTGAGCTGCTTTACCTCCCCCTGTTCCAGGGCTGTCAGAGGAGTATCAGCTGAGGGAAGTGAGGGCTGGGAATACAACTCGGGTGCCTGTGCTGCCCCTCACCCTCTCTCGGTTCTGCCTGTACCCCTGGCCTCTCGCTCTGCTTTGCCAGGGCAAACTCCTGAGCTCATGAAGCCTGTTTGGGACACCCAGGTGGGAGTGTTCTCCTGCTCTCTGCAGAGCTGTCAGATGCCCTTTTTGAAGTTATTTTTAGCGGGTGATCTTTGCAGCAGTTGCAAAGCTTACATTGCAGAGAAGTGTAGGCAGCTCCCTGTTCCCTTTGCTGTTACAGTAGGGCTTGTAAGGTGGAGCTGTCTGCTGAGGACCTGCAGAAAATTGCTTGGAAGGCTTGGAGCCATGGTGCCTGCAGCTTGTCTCTTGCTCCTGCTGAACAGGCTTCCCACATGGCTTTACAAGCCTGAATCCTGCTCAACAGTACAGCTTAAAGATTTGGTCTTCTGCTTGGTCCTGACTATCTCCGTTCTACAGCAGTTTTTCTTACACCTGTAAGAAACTCCTGATACTGCAGGGGTGTCGCAAATAATCCATTTGCCTTTGTAGACAAGGCAAGGCTTGTGCTGGGCTGCCAGTTGGGAGCCACAAGACTGTGTGCTGTGAGTCGTGGGGGCTGACTGTGGTTCTCCACAGGCTCCTTAATGCTGGAAGATGTCCTTGTGATAGCGTCTCATTTAAAGCTGTTAAGAGAACTCCATCCAAGTGCCCCCTTGATTTTCTTCTCCGTGCGTGCACGTCTGGTTCCAGCCCTGATTTGGTGGGAGGTATAGCTGTGGAATGTTGGATACCTGGAGAAGATGCAGTCTGCATGCCCAGTTTTCCCTGACCCTTGCCTGTTTTCTGTACCTTATGATGTCTTCAGCAAAACATGAACATGCTGGGCAGCCAGTGATATAAATCCCAGGATTTTCCACTTGTGCATGGAGCTGCTGGGGCATGTGTTTCCCATCTCAGTCAGGCATTAGCTCTGACATGTGGCTGAGGCAGGCAGAGGTGGAAGGTGATGCTCAGCCTCTGGGGGTATCTACACCTCTCTCTGCACAGAAGGTTGCTACCAAATTGCTCCCTGAGTAGGCCAGGATCCTCTCTGCTCCCCAGTGCTGAGCATTCCTGTCTGCTTGTGCTTCCAGCTCCATTACAGTAAGGATGTGTTGTCTGCCACTGCTGTCTTCCAGTGGGAGAAATAGGTGCAGCAACCCTGGGTGGTGGGCAGAAGGTGTTTGCTTGTCCCCTAGAGCTTTCTCTGCTTGTAGCTTCAGGGGACTGTCTGTGGGATGGGCTCTCAAAAAGAAAAACCTTCAGTACCATCCACAGCTGACAGACTGCTGGTGGGAGGGGGAAGGCTGTTTTCGGCTTGGGTCACATGTGGCCCGCAGGACTGATCCTGCAAACATCTCTGGAGAAGGCATGGTGTTGGTGGGCACAAAGCTTACCAGCTCTGTCCTCTGATGGCTCAGTCAAGCTCAGATTGCCAAGCTGGGGAGTTTGAGTGCATAGGCAGTGATGGGTGCCACAGGAGAGCCTCCAAATCAATGTCTGTCCCTTGCTGCTGTGGGGATCAGGCCATCCTGGGAGAGAGCTTGCTTTAGACCTAGAAGAAGGGCAAAGGCAGGGTTGGTGCCCTCTGTTTCTTACATTGGCAAGGTGGGGATACACCTTCTGTTGACTCTCTACGTCTCCTTTGGGACCAGCATTTGGATTCTTGCAGCCACAGTGGGGTCCTAGCAGGCTCGGCTCTGCCGGGGAAGTATTCTTATGGGAATTGCCTTGCAGGTTGGTGCTGCCCCACCACATCTTTCTTGTGCATTGTGCCACAGGAGGCTCTCGTGCCCTCCTGTAAAGACTCTGAAGGAACTAGCTACCTCTAGGGGAAACCACTAATCTCTGGGTTCATTTTTCAGTGCCTAGACAGTGAGCGTGTGTGTACAAATTGTGTGAGCAACTACTAGTCCTCCTAGGTGTAAGCTGTCTAATGGCTTCTATCTTTATTCTTCTCAGAAGTTGTTGTATGTGGGTGTCCTTTGGTTTCTCAGTAGGTTAATGCTGTACCTTTTCCTTGCCATGTCATTTTGACTGGGGCACTGTTTCCCCTCTTGCTTGCAAGCTGCCCAGACCCCCAGCCTGCTCAGGACTCAGCTTACCATTGTCCAAGCTGCGTTTGCTCTTCCTCACCTGCAGACCTCAAAGAAGCGTTGCTGGCACAGCTGTCCCCTAGTACTGGGTGTGGGATGTGGTCCTCACGTGCGCTGGTTGCTATCCCAAGGAGTCTGGGGAGGAAGGAGGATTGTTTGAAACTGTCAAGTGGTGAAGTAGATCCACTGGGTGCACGGCCAGTTGTCTTGCCTGGTGCCCTCGGGCTCCTACCAGGGCCCCTGGGAATCTGGGGATATCAGTTTGGCTCTTCCAGCCCCAGCAGGACCCTCAACACAGAGCATGTGCCCCTGCCTCAGCCTCTCCAGCACAAAGTCCAAGCTCTTGGCTTCAAAACGGCCTTCATCAGCAGTTTCTCCTGGGTGCCAGGCTGTGGGCTGGGGAGGACTGGGGGCAGGCCGGCTCCTTCCCGTTGACTTGGCTGCTAGGGAAGGAAGGGTATGCTGTGTCAGGAACAGGGTGTTTGCTGCAGTGGATGCCTCTGCATTCCTACTGGGATCTGAGGCTGTCCCAGCTGCTGCTGGGGTGCTCTGAGTCTTTGTCCACACTCCACATGAGTGGTGCACCAGGAGCAGGCACTACATCTTTTTTTGCTGAAAGTGCAGGTATTTCTGTGCTCAGCCCTGCAGAGTTATTCCACCTCTTCTACCTTCTCCAAAAATCCGTTAAAAGCTGTACTGGATGTAAGAAGGGAACCAGGCTATTGGGCATTGCGTTTGATTTGCCCAGGTAAGGTAGTAAATACGTCTCCTAGGCTGAGCAGAGTGGTCCTACAGCACACATCCCTCTTGGAGGGGTACGTGAAGCTGCTGTTGCCCTGGCTGTCAAGTCTTTGTGCAAGGGCTCTTCCTTGTCCTTCCAAGTGCAAGGTGTTTGCTTGCCTGGATGCCCCTGTGAGCTTCCCACCTCGAGGGCTGCTGTGCCACAGCCAGCCGCGGGCTGGAAGGAAAGCACAAGGTTTCTGCACAGCCTTTGCTCTTCTTGGTGCTCGGGCTCATTGGGGAGTGAGCATCAAAAGCCAGTGAACACTCGGACTGTGCCTTGGCCACAGGAAGGGTTTGCAATACTGGTATCAGGGCTGTGGTGCTCCCACCTGTGCCTTGTCCCCTCATTTGTTAAGAAATAAACTCCTCTTGGCTGGGTAAACCCAGGGGCAACTGATCTGGTTCTGGCTGCAGGCAGCAGATCAAAACTTGAGACCTGCTTTTCTGTCCCTGGCTGTGCCAGCACCTTCTCTGTGGCTGCAGGCAAAGCCTCTCCTTCCTTCCCTGCCTGCTGTCCCCTTGCCAGTCTTGCACCACTAAACCTCTGGTTTAGCTGTTTTGTCTGTCCCCTTGCATGGAGGGCCTCTGGTTTTTTTGGGGGGGGAAAAGTTCAGGCGGTGCTAGTGCAACTGAAGATTATTTACTGCCACCAAATAAATGCCGAAAGGATGTTTGTGAGATGCTGGGAGGTCTGAGACATCTGTCAGCAGCTTTTAAGGGCTCAGCTATCAACCAGGGCAGTATCCAGTATCCCTGACTGGCACTGCTTGTCCTGAGCCCCTGTGTGGGTGTAAGCACCACTCACTTGCTCCCTCTTTCCCAGGTTGATGCAGTGATGAAGGGCAGTGGGCTTTGGCAAGGGGATCTTTTCAGCTGTCCACCAAAACATGTGTTGCTCTTCTCGTAGGAGGGTTTTGTTCTGAAGCCTCAACACCTGAGGTAGCTTAAATGTGATATGGGTGGGATAGACTTGCTTTTTTTAAAAAACTAGAGTTTGCTAGAGTGCCTGCAAAGGAATATGAGCAGTTTTGGGTTTGATGTCCAGGAGCTTGACTGCAGAATCTGATGGGTGGAAATTGGGGCCCTTGGTTAGGGCTGGTGTGCCCTGGAGCTTGTGATTGCCTGGCATACACAGCTTCTGATTGCCGTGGCTCTTGGCTCAGCGGATGGTGTCTGTCTGTCTATCCTCTAAGCATAGTCACACCCCCTCAGTCTCCTGCTTGGTCTGAGCAGCCTCCACCATGACTTGCAGATCCCAGCTCCATCCACGCCTGCTGTCCTGGCTGCACTCCCTGGAGCAGCCTCCCTGCCAGGCTGCAGCTTTGCTTTGTGTTTTGTCTTCCGCAGGGCTCTGCAAATGCTAATTAGTCTTCTCAGCACCTCAGCTAGATAAGGGATCCCTGTTTCTATCTTGCAGATAAGGAAACCAGCAGAACTTGTTTCAAACAATCTCCTCCCTCCCCCGTGAAGATGATGGAGTCTGTTGCACCCACCTCTGCATCCTGTGCCTGTGCATCCTCTTTCTCTAGAGGTTGTGAGGCGGTCTCTCTTTGACTGGACCCCCAAAATGCACAAAATCCTCTATGGCCATGAGACTCCTAAGCTGAAGCAGCTGGAGAAAAGGGCTGGATGCCATTATTGCAAACCCTGGGGCTGCACGTGGTATGAGGAGGTGCCCAGGCAAGGTGCTGGAAGTGAGAGAGGAAGCCCTGCTCGGCCCCAGCCAGAAATTTGGTGCCTAATTGTGCTGCAGAGCAAGTTCAGTTATTTTATTCTTTTTTTCTATGATGCCAGGCGTGTCAGTGCTGTTGGAGCAGGCAGGGGTACTCCAAACCTGTGGAAAACCGGGCTGCCTGTGGGTTTGTGCAGTAGCACTTGGTGCCTTTTGAAGCTATATTTAGTTGGTGACATATGTGGGCGTTGTGTGGAGGATTTTAGGGGCTGTTTTGAAAGCGCTTGTTCTTCCTACGCTAGCAGGAAAGTTTAAAAGCCTTGTGGCAAGCTTTGTGCCACGGAACCAGGATTCTCAGTGTGGTGCACGTGGAATAAATGAGGGATGTGTGGGACTGCCACTGCTCATGGCAGGAGGCAGATCCAGGTGGGCTGGGGAGATCCTGGGGGTAAAGTAGAGGACCCAGCTGAGAGGTTGGACTCTCCTTGGGGTGAAATCCCCGTGCAGGACCTTAAGGAAGGGAACTGGGGAAGGGGAGCACACGTGGCTCCATCCTGCCATGCCTGACTCTGCCTTATTGACACTTCAAAGCCTCCAGCTCTGAGCAAGGCTGGGTTGACAGGATGAATCACAGGTTTTGAGGCTCTGAAGGGGACCGGTTTTGATCATTTAGGCAAAGTTGTCCTACCTTACACAGGAGATCAAAGCTAGCTTTGAGTGGAGCTGGGTAGGCTCTTCAGGCGTCCATGGATAGCCTCTGCCCATTCCTTGGGGCACTTCTCTTCACCTCCCTCCCACCCTTGCCCCCTACCCTAATCTGAGGTGCTTTTCGTTTAAATGAAGCCAGTAGAGTCAGTAGAAATGCTCACTCCTGGGTGCATGGCACCTGGCATGGGCTGCCCCTTGAGACAGGGGCTGTTGGGCCCTTCTCTCCCTGCAGAGATCACCCTTGTATGTGGCCTTTGCAGGGCTGGTTTGTGTTAGGTGGCAGCATCCTGCTCTGTTGGACTCTGTGTGTGCCCTGCATTATCCCACTCCTGATTCAGAGACCTTGCAGCTGAACTCGAAAGAAGTGTAATCAATGTTTTTTTTTTTCTGCTTGTAAGGAGGTGGTGTGTGAGCAGGAGCCATGGTGGGGCTGAGGTCTTGACTTCCTGCAGGTCTTGTGGTGAGGTCCCTGTTAGTTGCAAACCCAGTTGCGCTCTGACACTTTAAAACACCCCAGGGGCACTTGGATACATTGGGCTGTAGCAGGATTTATGTGCTTCCCAGATCTGGCTCCTTCTGTCTGTACGTTCCCTCTCGTGAACTTGCTGCCCTGTGCTGGGATGCACTGGAGATCAAAGCATGAGGCGCGAGCGGCGCTGGTGTGCTGCAGACTTGTGTATCCCTCTGCTCCCTGGGGAGGGCTGGCTACACTGGCATGGTGATGGGCCTTGCCTGTTCAAGGGCTTGTTTGTTTTGCTGTGCATAATGGCAGATCAAGTTCTTCGAGGTGTTTTACAGAGTGAGCTGAACTCCTTGCCACTCCTCCTCCCTGGCTGGCAAGGCCAGCTGAGGAGGGCTGAGCTAAGTCAGGGAGTGCCTTCCTGTGGCTGGATGGGGTTAAAGGTCCCTTTCTTGGCCACCTGGATTGATTGGGAGGTTTTTTTTGATCTTGATGGGGCCCTTCTGAGACCCAGGGCAGAAGTTGGTTCTGTTTTCTGTTTACCTTCTCCTTTGCTGAAGGTGGGGCTGGCTTGCATCCCTCCAGAGCTAACACTTCCACAACCCTCAGTTGTGTTTTAACAGTTTTGTTCACCTCTTCTTGCAGAACATACAACTCCTGCGAAGGTGGTGAGGGCTGCCAACCCAAGACAGCGGAAAGGAAGCAAGGTAAGGCTGTTCCTGCTATCCCCTTTGCTGGCCTTCAGCTTCTGGTGCCATTTTCAGCCCTGCATGAATATCTTGGGGGGGGGGGTCTGGTGAGCAGACTGGCTGTGGAGTGGCCTGGCCACTTCCAAGAGTGTTGGGAAGAGCATCCTGATTCTCCATTTCCTCTTCAGCGTTTTAGTTGTCTTGCGTGCTGCCTGGACTGCTTTTCTGGCCAGCTGGGCCAGGGGAGACCTTCTCACCTCCCCTCTTCTAGGATTGTGCTCCAAGTGCTTGCCTTTGTGTGGAAAGCCTCTCCCCCCTATACCAAGGGCACCCCAAGTCCCTTGTGGGCTTGGCCAGCACTCTGCTTTGCAGTGCAGACAGGCGATGACGTGAGAGTGGTGTGTCCACAGGTCTTTTCTTCCCTGTGCAGTCTGTTCTTTACTGGCACACAGAGAGCCAGGGTAATTGATTTCAAACAAAGCAATTTCTTTGGAGTAACCAGGGCAATCTGTTCCAAGGGTTCATCATGTGATGGAGGGACAGTTGCTTCCGAGGATGTTGCATGCAGCTGGAGCACAGCTTAGGGACATGGGCTGTTGGTGTTGGCTTCCAGCAGCCAGTGAAGATGCATCTGAGACTTGATACGACTTTTCTTATCTGTTCCCTCTGACCCTGGGGGATGGAAGGTGCTCTTGACTGATGTGTGGTCCCGCACTGGAAGTGGTTTTCCCAGGAGACCTGCCTGCATAGCACCTGGATGTAGAGATGTTATCTCCTGAGGGACTTGGTGACTCCAAATTAATTGAGGAAATAGTAACCCCACAAGGACAAGGAATTCCTATCCCTGGATAAATTCAGTGCCCAGACATGGTTCATTGTGTACCTGGGCAGCTGTTTGGATTCTTCCCTCTCTGTCCTGCAGGTTCTCTCTGAAACCTGGAAGAGGTAGAAATGATGGTAGTGGACACTTACTCACCAGTCACTCAGCAGAGAGGTGACTGGTGGTCCCCCATGTGGCCATGGGGTGTTGGGAACGAGGGAGCTCCCATCACCATCACACACCTGCCTGAATTTTCCCACTGGTCCTACTACATGATCCCTTTACTTTGCTGTTGCCGGCACTGGGTTGTAGTTGTGCATGGAAGTGAAGCTGTGCCTGGCTGTAACCTGCCACTAGGTGGAGGCAACTTCTTTAATGGGATGTGGTTACTTCAGATGCATTTAGGATGCTGAAAGTTGTGTGCTTTCCCTGTCCAAGTGATGGTGCCTCCGAGGAGCGAGTTGCCCTGGGCAACTTAGTGCCAAATGCTACTGCTGGAGCAAAATGTTTGGTGGGAGCTGGGAGGCTGATAGCTTACAGGGCTGGTGGCAGCCTCGTTGCAATCCCTGGTAGTCATAAACTTGTCTGCAGTTATTTGGGATTAATCTGGGGGCCCTGCTTGGGTGGGCGGAGGGGCTGTGTATATGCAGTATGGGTATGAATCCCAAAAGTCCTGGGGATAGTCATCCTGCAGGACAGTGGTGGGTGGTGGCTATGACAGCGCGGCTTCTGGCTGCTGATGCAGGGAACAGCATCTGCTGCTTGTGCACTAATGAGACCTTTCTCTTTGGATACAAGGTTGGTGACTTCGGTGATGCCACAAATTGGCCGACACCTGGAGAAATAGCCCACAAGAGCGTGCAGGTGAGAACACAGAATGGCTCTGAGCAGGATAAGGCTCTTGCAGACCTCTGGCAGCACTGGCTGGGCCAGGCCATTTGGGGTGCTGAGTGTCAGCGTGGAGGCAGCCAGGAATAGTGTGCAGGGGATTTCCTTTTAGGGCTGCTCTGTGTGTTGGGCTCCTTCCCTCGGTGCTATTCTGGGAACCTGGAGCCCAATCTAAACCCCCGGGTGAGGTGAAGCAGGTACAGCAGCTCCCAGACCTGCTCACCTCGGGGCTGCTCAGTACAAGAAGGGGCCTGGGCAAAAGCCAAGACTTGCACAGGAGAAACTGAAAACGTGTAAGAAAGGGCTGATGTACCCGAGGGGCATGGTTTTCCTCTCCTGCTGCGGATGTGGGTGTCGTTGAAACCTTTCTATTTTTGGATGCTGCTTTGCCAGTTAGTGGCTGGCTGTCAGGGCATGAGGGTCACTCACCCTTTTGCCATTTGGGGCAGTCTGGTCCCTGGTAGGACACCCCCATCCAGGAGCATCAGGGCTCCTTGGCAGTCCCTCTTGGTAACTTGTGTGCCTGGGGCTTGTGTCTGAGCTCGAGTATGCTTCCCAGCATCTATAGAGCCACTTGCCCTGCTCAGGCATAAGCCCTTCCCCAGGATCGTGACAGCTCTGGGAGGCAGAGAGCAGGGATGCTTCCAGCCTAGGACAAGGTCCTGCACCGACTGGGACAAGTGGGGTCTGCTTCCAGCTCTTTATTTCTCCCACCTCTCACATCTTTCTGCACTGGTGTGTGTCTCCAGCAGCCACACAAAGCACCATCCCTTCGGAAACTGCCTGTCAAGAAAGACATGAAAGAGCAGGAGAAAGGGGATGGGAGTGACGGCAAGGAGAGCCTGAAAACCAAATCGGATGAGTCTGGGGAGGAAAAGAATGGTGATGATGACAACCAGAAGTCAGCCCAGAAGAAGAAAGGTAAGGCAGGACCTGGCAGGGACAGGCTCAGCCCGTCTCCTCTTCTGTAACCCACCCTGGAAGTGTCCACTGCTTTCCTGGGTGTCTTGCTGTGGGATGTGGTCCCAGTGCAGGGACAGCTGTGGTGAAAAGGTGTTTACAGGCTTCAAAGTGTCATTTTGTTGGGAGCGTGTGGAATGGGGCCCAAGTAGGGCCTTCTGTGTGTCTGTCTGGGGAACGTGGCAGTAGTCTACCCTCTGTGGTGGCACAGAAAAGCCCCTTGCGTGGGTTCCATCGGCTGTGCTTCACACATGGGCTCGATCATGTGCCTGAGTCTCAGCAGGCAGAGAAGGGGTAGAGGAAGGACAAGTACTGTGAAACAGCAGAGGCATTCTGTGTCATGATCCTCCTTCCCCAAGAGTCCTAGTTGGAGTCTTTCTGTGTCCAGTGTGGCCCAGAGGGATGTTTGAGGCCTGAGTCGGTCCAAAAGACATCCCCCCCGCCCCCCGCTGGCTTTCTCTCCTCCATACGTGGGGCTGTGTGGCAAGAAGGGGCTGTGGGGGAGGAAGCAGACACTCTCTGAACCTGTGTCACACCCAAACCCTGTCCTTTTGCAGGTAACAAACACAAGTGGGTCCCTTTGCAGATAGACATGAAGTCAGAGGTGCCTAGGGACAAAACGGCCTCTCGGAACAACCGGCAAAACGAACAGCACAGGCACCCCTCCAACAACCGCAGCGAGCTGAAAGGTGGGGGCTCGGGCTGGGGGTCTGCTCTCCGTGCCCTGGCTGCAGGGCAGAGCAAGCCCTGATGCCCAGGCACGGCACAGGGTAGTGGGCACATTTCCTGCCTTCAAACAGCACTGAGTGCAGTGGGTTTGCTCCAGGGAGGCGCTTTCATCCTGTAACACTCCTCCTGCTTCTCTTTCCCTGACTCCTGCAGGCTGGCACCCAGACAACAAGCATGAACGCAGCTGGCAGGACCATGATGAAACCTCCAGCGTGAAGAGCGAGGGAGGAGCCGTGCGTGGGGCCTTCCGGGGTCGAGGTCGGGGACGCGGCAGGGGCCGGGGCCGTGGCAGAGGAGGTAATCACTATATATGTGGCCTTGTGACAGCAGGGAGAGACCAGGGCATGTGCTGAAGCGTGCAGGGCTTGGGGTGTGTGCGAGACCTGGGGCTCCAAAGCGGGCTGGGAGAGGGCAGAGCACTGTAGGGATACAGGGAAATACTGTGGTAGGTCATCCCAGCTGATAAGTTGAGCTCATTTTAATAAAATAACTCTTACTAGTATTTTAGTAAAGGCAAATGTCTTTCAGCTACTCATGCCAAGCTCTGCCACCTGTTTTCTGCCTCTTGCAGTATCTCTGTGTGCAGGAGTTGATAACTGTGTAGGCTTTATGTCATGCTGAGAGCCAAGCAGGAGTCTTGGCTTTGATGGGGCAGAGCAATGTACTGGCATTTGGCAGGGCAGTGTGTGTGCACAGCTTCAGTGTAGGGCCTTCGTGTGTCACTTTGGCCTGTCTAGTTGCTCCTGGCCTCTCTGATTTGGTGTGTTGGCTTCACTGGAATCCCTTCTTCAGCAAAGGCTGAGAGGAAAAGGATGAGGCATGTGCGTCAACGATGCCCCATGGGGGCCCCAGGAACAGAGGGAGCTATTGGTGCAGGAGTCCAGCCCCATCAGGCAGTGTAGCCTGTCTAGCAGATCCGAGTGGCTCTGATCCTTACTGGTTTTCCCACAGGGCACTTCGACTACCAGTATGGGTACCGGAAATTTGAGGGCTCGGATGGCTCCCGCACCCAGAAGTATGCTAGCAACATCACTTACTACTTCGATAACATCAGCAGCGCTGAGCTCTACAGCGTGGACCAGGAACTGCTCAAGGACTACATCAAGCGGCAGATGTAAGTGTGACCTCCTCTCAGAGCGTTGGCTGTTGGTGGAGTGTTCACAGGTGCCCTCCCTGGAGGCAGCGTAGCTTTCATGAGTAGGGTTGGAGCAGAGGTGTGTTGACCCTGTGCCATGTGGCTTAACAGCACCAGTTTGTCTCATGTCTGGCCTCTCCAGACTCTCTTTTCAGCCTTGCAGCAGCAGAAAGGGGTTGGGAGAGGGGGGAATTACTTCCTTCAGGGTACCCAGAGGATGTTGACTTAGAGCTGCCTCTCACTGATGTTTTGTCCATACAGAGAATATTACTTCAGTGTGGACAACCTGGAGCGAGACTTCTTCCTGCGTCGCAAGATGGACTCAGATGGTTTCCTTCCCATCACCCTGATCGCCAGCTTCCATCGGGTGCAGGCACTGACCACTGACATCAACCTCATCATCAAGGTGAAGGCAAAAAAAAACCTTTCCTTCATGTTCTGCTTCTTGCCACCCCTGTCTGAGGCATGTTTTCTATATGAACTATGGGTGAGATGCAAGTGGAGCTTTTCCTTGTCCTTGTCTTGCTCCCTCCTCCTTTTGGACCTCTTGGCCTTCCTATGGAGGAAGAGTTGGGGCTGAGCCACTCAAATGTTCAGGTCCCTAAGATAACTGGGTACCGTTTGGTTCCAGGCTCTGAAGGACAGCAAGGTGGTGGAAATTGTGGATGAGAAGATCAGGAGAAAAGAGCAGCCAGAAAAATGGGCTCTGCCTGGCCCTCCGATGGCAGATTACACACAAACGGACTTCTCACAGTTCATCAACTGCCCTGAGTTTGTGCCCCGGCAAAGCTTCCAGAAAGAGACAGGTGAGCACTGGGGGACGTGGAGGGAGGCATGGGATGTGGTGTTGGCACTGCAACAGGACTGAGACCCTGAGAGTCAGGAGTGTTCTCCAGGGCAGGATTCTGCTGTTTCTTTCTGCTTGGTGTTGGGAGCTGGCAAGGGCTCTGTGCTCAGACCCCCTGAGCGCTGCCGTCCCCGTACATGGGGAAACGTGGAAAAGACTGATGCTGTAGCTTTTCCTTCACGGGGGCTGAAGGGTTTTGGGCAAGGACAGTCCTGCTGGAAGTCTCTTGGCTGTGCCTGGGAATATTCTGCTACTACTGGGCAGAGCAGAGAACGCTCGTGAACCCAACTTTTTCTTAATAGCTGAGGAGATATTGGGCACAAATGGGGCAGCAGATACAGAGCTGTCAACCGAGTGCTGGGGAAGGGTCTGCTGTCCTTCAAGGACTGTTTCCTGCTCTTGTCGCCCCATTCCATGGGGGCTGGCAGGAGCCCCGGCTGGTCCCAGGAGGGGCTGTCATAAGAGTTAGTGCTTGTTGGTGCTGTCATGAGAGTTAGTTTTGGCAGGAGGAGACCTGTTTCCACTGGCTGCAGACTGCCTTGGGAACGTTTCCCTGAGAGCAACAGAGTGCTTGTTGTAGGACTCCCTGTGTTTGGGAATCAGCAGAGCTCTGTGGCCACCTCTGGCCTTAACTGGGAACTCTTTATTTCCCCACCCCACAGCACCCCAACACTTGTGGGCAATGTGCTGGTAAGCCTTGGCCACTGGATGCTAGTTAGCAACATGGCACAGCTTGTGGGACTAAAATAACTCCATCTTCAGTTGGGTGCTTTGAGGACACAACCCCCCTCTGCTGGCTCCCTCTCTCTCTCTAAAGCACTTCGTGGCTCTTGTTGGCTCTAGAATCTGCTCCTGGCTCCCCTCGTGCTGCCAGCCCAGTCCCCACCAAAACAGAGGAGGTCAGCAACCTGAAGACAATGCCCAAGGGCCTGTCTGCAAGTCTGCCAGACCTGGATTCAGAGACATGGATTGAAGTGAAGAAGAGACCTCGGCCCTCCCCAGCCAGGCCCAAGGTAGGTGATGACACAGGAGCTGTTGGGCTGGGGGTCTCCCAGTTTTCTGGGTAACTTGAATCCTAGGTAGGCAGGCTTCAAATCAAATAAGGTCTGTTAGTCATGGGAGTGATGTCTTAGTCTCTTCTGGCCTCATATGACCCCCTTTGGAGCCATTTCTCAGTGGTGTAAGTAAGGTGTTCCCCTCAGGTGGGCAGCTTGCAGTAAGGAAGCACAGGTTAATAGTTGGGTCTCCACGCAGTAGGTTTGTGCTTTGTGTGACCTTTACCAAGTGTCACCTTTTGCCTCCCTACCTGTAGAAACCAGAGGAGTCCAAGACACCACAGCAGCAGAAACAGAAGGACCAAGATGAACCTGAGGAGCTAGACTTCCTCTTTGATGAGGAGATGGAGCAGATGGATGGCCGCAAGAACACCTTCACCGACTGGTCAGATGAAGATTCGGATTATGAGATTGACGATCGGGATGTGAACAAGATCCTCATCGTGACACAGACGCCTCCTTACCTGCGCCGGCATCCCGGTGGGGATCGGACTGGCAACCACACATCTAGGGCTAAAATGAGCTCAGAGCTGGCCAAGGTGATCAACGATGGGCTGTACTACTATGAGCAGGACCTCTGGACAGAGCAGTTTGAGCCAGAGTATTCGCAGATCAAGGTGAGAGCAGCTAATCCAAGAAAGGGGCTTCTCACAGGGACCTTCATGGGCAGCAGGTTGGCTGCCCTGTTGGTGTGGGATAGAAAAGGTGGTACAGTGGATTACAGCCCACTCACGGGGCAGAGTTCCCTGGCTCCTAGTGATGTGCTCTGCTCTGGCAGGGACAAACATAGCTCTATAAAGTGGTGTAAGGTTGCAGCCAGGGAGACAAAGTGCCAGTAACAAGGTGACCTGGAACGTGAGGTCCATTTGCTCCACTGTCTCCAGGCTCTTGGCAGGCAAGGCCAAATCTGTGGAGGAAGACCAGGTGTCTCTGTGCAGTCTGTAGTGCCTAGCACTCCGTGGCACAGTCCCTTGGGGACCCTCCTTATTTGGGAGGGGTTCATTGATGACTGGGCTACACTTGGCCTGTATTCTTCTCCATTTTGCTGCCAGTTTGCACAGACGTGGGCTTTTTATAGAAGACCCATCTGCTGCTTTGAAACATTTGAGTCCCAACTTGGTGACTCTCGCAGTCGGGGACTTGCTTAGGCTTGTTCAGTGGCTGAAGTTATTTTGGCTGTGAGGTGGGATGGCCCATTTGGAGGTACCAGCTTGGCTCATTGTTTGATACCTGGCACATTGCTGAAGCAGTGCTGCTCTTTGAGGTGGCAGAAGCTGAAGGTGTGGCGAAAGCAGGTGACAGAGGGACAGCACGTGCTGGGCCACTCAAATGCATGGGAGCATTGTGCCCCCATGGTGTGGTGGTGAGGAGGCTCTGTGGGTGCAAGAACATGATAGGGACAACGTAGTCCTGAGACAGCTTTGCCTTGAACCTTGCTGGACCAGCACTGATGCCAACAGGTGAAAGTCTGAAAGAAGCAAGCAATGGTTAGTGGAGGTGCCATGTAAGATACCTGAAAGCTTGGGAGCAGCAAGTGGCTCCGATCTGGCCTTGCACCTCCTCTTCCAAGCTCTGTGCAGCACGTTGCCCTTCTGGGCAGCAAGGCCTCGTGGCTGCACTTGGTGCCCAGCATTGTGGCTGCTGGACAAGCAGAGTGGTGGTTACGATTAGTTGACGGGATGAGGGCAGAAGAGGGCAATGCGTTGCTTCATTGTCTTCCTCTTCCAATGCAGCAAGAGGTGGAGAACTTCAAGAAGGTGAATATGATCAGCAGGGAGCAGTTTGACACCCTGACACCAGAGCCCCCCGTGGATCCAAACCAGGAAGTCCCTCCTGGTCCCCCCAGGTTCCAGCAAGGTAAGAAACAAGACATGAGCAGGTGGGACTGAATTTGCCCCTTCCTCTCAGTGAGAGGCCCTCAGAGGTTGGGTGGCAGCTGGGGAGAAGGAATAGGGGCCACAAGTGGGTAGAAATACCTTTCCCAGAGCATTGCTCTTCTCCCAGATGAATGTTTGGGGCTCCAGAAGAGGAAGCCCAAAAGCAGGGATGTCCCAGCAGAGTGAGGAAACTTTGGCGGACTTTGTAGCTCCCTGGATGTGACTTTTCTTTTGGACCCTCTGACTGCCCGAAAGGCAGCTGTCTGCTTGGTCCTTGCTTGCCTGTTGATGGCACCTGGTGCCCTGTCTTTCTCCTGGGGATGGCGGATTTGTCACTCCTGTAAGCCAATGGGAAGCAGATGCCTTGTGGGATCCATGGAAGCTCAGTTCTTGGACCTGCTTCTAGGCTTTGAGCTGCCTGGCCAGACTGGTGATGTGCTGGATTTGAAGCTGCTCCTCTCGGAGAGCTGGGATGTGCTTCTGCCCCTGCTGCTTCCCATCTGCCAGATGGGTGTCTCTTGGCTGTAACGATGCTCCTGTGCTCAGTTTGACCTGGGGTGGGGGGTTTTCTCTCTGCAGTACCTACAGATGCTTTGGCTAACAAGTTGTTTGGAGTCCCTGAGCCTTCAACCATTGCCCGGTCGTTGCCTACAACTGTACCAGAATCACCCAACTACCGCAATGCCAGGACCCCCCGGACCCCTCGCACGCCTCAACTGAAGGACCCAACACAGACACCCCGGTTCTACCCAGTGGTGAAAGAGGGCAGGACGATAGATGCCAAGGTGGGACCGGGGCTCTGGTGCAGGGTGGGAAACTGGGGTTTCCCAGATGAGAACTGGGGGGAAAGGGGACACATCCCTGTTGCACCATGTCTTGCAGACTCCACGGAAGAGGAAGACAAGGCACAGTTCAAACCCTCCAATGGAGTGCCATGTGGGCTGGGTGATGGACTCTCGGGAGCACAGACCCCGAACTGCCTCCATCAGGTACTGGAGGGCGGGCATGCATGGTCACAGAGGAGCCAGAACTG
The DNA here is from genome assembly GCA_013400055.1 of Nycticryphes semicollaris. Classification (NCBI taxonomy): domain Eukaryota; kingdom Metazoa; phylum Chordata; class Aves; order Charadriiformes; family Rostratulidae; genus Nycticryphes; species Nycticryphes semicollaris. The sequence goes on from VXBJ01006628.1 coordinate 486,912, forward strand.
GGAAAGGCAGTGTCTGGTGGGAAGGAAGGGGAAAGGCAGTGTATGGTCTTGCAAGGGAGGTCTCCTGTTAGATGGGTACAGAAAAGGGCTGGGGTTCAACTTGTACCTCCTGGAAGGAGCTGAGGAAAGTTTGAAGTATTTGAATAATGGGATGAGACTCTGTTGGGAGCATTGGTTCCTTTCCTAGCAGGATGCCCTGTAGCTCAGGTCAAAAACCCAGAGTAGACAGTCACTGGGAGTCAGTGGGACCAGCAGACAAGTGCCGCAGGGTGGAGCGTGACCCCACTCTGCTGTCAGATGGGTGATGCCAGGGAAGGGGGTTGACAAGAGTCTCTTACTCTCAGCTCCAGTCCCTCGGAGGGGACCCCGGCCGTTGGGAGCTACGGCTGCACCCCGCAGTCCCTGCCCAAGTTTCAGCATCCTTCGCATGAGCTGCTCAAGGAGAACGGCTTCACGCAACACGTCTACCACAAGTACCGTCGGCGCTGCCTTAACGGTAAGGATGGCTGCACCACAGGGCGTGGGGCAGGGTGTCAGTGCTCTACGGCATCAGCAGGCAGGGTATGGTGGCAGAGCACACACATGGAGATAAGCAGGGTCCTACAGGATACCTTCTGTGGTAGCTGATGTTTCCACGCAGTCTGTGGTGACCCATGAGCTTGGGGTGTCCAGCACTTGGAGTGTGTAGCCACGGTGGCACAGGGACCTCCTGTACAGAGCACCTATGCAGAACTGGCTCCCCGAGAGAGGGTCTTCCTTGTAATCATCCTTTTTTCTTCCCAAAACAGAGCGAAAACGACTGGGCATTGGTCAGTCCCAGGAGATGAACACGCTCTTCCGGTTTTGGTCCTTCTTCCTCCGAGATCACTTCAACAAGAAAATGTACGAGGAGTTCAAGCAACTGGCTGTGGAGGATGGGAAGGAGGGATACAGGTAGGAAAGGAGGGGCAGAATGACCATTCCTGGGAGGAGAGGAGGGAGGGAAGAAGGGTTGGCCCTTTTGCAGTGATCATGGCAAAACAAAGGCGGCAGCATCTGTGCCTTGTGCAAAGGTAGGACTGGGGCCACCCTCAGTCACCTCCTGCTGCTGGTACACAGCAGGGCTCTTGTGTCAAGAGCCTCTCTGCTCGGGTGTTAGACACACAGGTGTCTGAGCACCACGTGCTGCTCTGTTCCCAGGTACGGTCTGGAGTGCCTTTTCAGATACTACAGCTATGGGCTGGAGAAGAAATTCCGGCCAGACATATTTAAGGACTTTCAAGAAGAGACTATCAAGGATTACGAAGCTGGTAAGTGCCTCCTTGGGCCTCCCCTGCGGTTGGTAGTGGGGTAGCCCAGCTGGATGGCTGCTTCTGGAGCTCTTCTCATGACTTTGGGGAAGCCACATGGTGCTGTACATTCACATGTGTGATGGGAACTGGCTGGATGTCCTGTTGCTCACTTCACAGGAGAGGGTTGAATGAATGCTCCCTGGCCTGACAACTGCTGGGGGGATGGAGGAGGGCAACGAGAGGCTGTATCTCTCCCACCGCATTTCATTTAAAAGCACTGATTCCTCTAGGATTTCTCAAGGCCCTGCAGTGCCTGAGCCTTGTCACTACCAGGTGACAAGTCAGCTGAGCCATAGGACATCCCCTGTCACTATGTCCCCTGTCACTTGACAACAACAGTACTGATGCAGACTGTTTCCCTTCAGGAAGTCTCCCTGTTACCTCAGTTGTGCCCACCAGTGAGACAGGAGGGTCTGTGGGTTGAGCAGTGGGGAAGTCTGGAGGGAACGGTTCTGACATCTGGTTTGATTTTTTTCTTTTTTTTTTTTTTTTTTTTTTCTTATTTTTGGTTTG
>VXBJ01006628.1:496914-514397 GCA_013400055.1 Nycticryphes semicollaris
GGGGAATGTACCAGGGCTTCTGCCGTGTGGCACATCAGCTCCCAGCTCTGCGTCCCTGCCCCATGAGGGGCAAACTCGCTTTGTGTTTGCCATCGTTAGTTTGTGGAGCAGAGATGAGGACGTGAGGGCCCTTAATTCGGACCTGGAGTGACCTCTCACATGAAGGAAAAACTGCTGGTGGGGCCGAGGGGAGTCAGGCCTCTGCTGCATGTGCAGGGCAGAGTGTTTCCAAAGCTGTGGCCCGACTGACTCCTATATCCCAGGTGTTCTGAGTCTCGGAAAAGCAGTGGTTTTAATTCCTGTGGTATGGAGTTAGAGTGATGTTGCTGGTGTTTCTATAGAATGCTGCTGAAAGAGGCCAAAGTGTGGCCTGTGAGAACTGAAGTGGTGTAAAACCTTAATAATTGGAACTCCCCGAAGCCACGTGGCCCAGAACACATCTGCTGTACACAGACAGCTAGAAGAACAGTGCAAGTAATTAAGGGGAAAAAAAACCCAAACCTCTTTAAACTGTTTAAAAGTGGCTTCCTAGAGCAGTTGTGCCTTGGGCAGAAAATAACAGGCAGCAAAAGTGCGGTCATTTCAAGTAGCACGTTTAAAGTTCATCTTTGGGTTTCGTTATGTGTGAACAATAACTTGATTCCCAATTAAAATACTATTTGGCTTAAAATGATGGTTGCTCGCTTTGCTCGTCACTGGGCTCTGTAAGAACAGCGGGTTGTGGGGCTCACTCTGTCCTCTTGGGTGCCTCGGGGATGCTTTCTGAGAGCGGTGTGAGGCTGAGGAGGACCTTGTGTCTCTTGTAAGCTTTGGTTTGTCTGAACACTGTATCGGTCCCATGCAGATAATCCAGCACCCCCAGGACTCCGTAGCACTGGTTGAACCTGGAAACCAAACAGAGACTAAACCTCACTGGAAGTTACTGAGGTTATTTCGCCCTTCCTATTTCCATCACCTTTCAGAGCCCTGATGTGCTGCCCATGGTTTCTGCCACTGCAACAGTCTCTCTCGAAGCCCTGGGTGAAGCTTCTCCTGCAGCTTTCCTCTCTGGTGCCATCGTGACTCAGAAGCGGTGGCACTGAACAACAGCGGTCTCTCTCCAGGGCAGCGGGAGCAGCCGGACAGCCGGGTTGCTGTGTCTGCCTGCTCCCGAGACCCGGCTGCCCTGGGACAAGGAGCTGCCGTGCTTCCAGCATGGGGACACCACCAGCACAGCTGTTCTACCCAGAGAGCATCTCGGCTCCACGGGGATCTGTGTCCTGGCATGACCTGAGCTCGAGAGGAAATGACCAGTAAGGAGAACTGGCACCGAGGTTTGGATGTTGCCCAGTGTTTTGCCACATCAGCTGTTTCGGCAGGAGGGGCAAACTGTTTGAGGGAGAACATCTATGAATTCAGTGCACCCCTGGGAGATGGCAGCACTTGTGTCCACTCCTGTGGTAGGTATCCCTGAAACTCTGCTCTCTCCAGTGGAGGAGGAGGCTGGGAAAATTTGCCAGGAAGGCTTAATTGTGGTTGTTTGGGCAAGGTGTTATCTGGTGGCTGTTACTCATCCGTGTGCAGGGGAGAGGGGCAGATAGAGTGGCTCCCTGCAAACTTATTTCAGCTGTATGTTTTGCCCTTGCTCTGTCTTTATTCTAGGCCACATGCAGCATCTGCTGAACTTCTAGGAAGAGCCTTGCAGAGAACTGTCTCTGACCCTGTGCTTGTTCTGGTGAAAGTCCAGGTGATGCCTACTGCTTCTGACACTGTGCTTTGTTTCCTCCTGTGGAATCTTCGGAAACTTGAACTCCTCGCAGTCTCAGCTGCTGTGTTTGTGTTTTGGAGAAAGTTTCCAAGTGAGCTGGTGGAGGGGGGGAGAGGGCAGTTGCGTGAGCAGTCGGCTGGAGCCCTCTGAAATGCCCATCTCAAACTGCTTTGAGTTCTGACAGCATTCAGCCTGCTCTGGGGTAAACTGGGTAGGCATCTCTGCTTGTACCTGAGCTATGCAAACCCACTTGACCCTCAGAGAGGAGCTTTGCCCATCAGCAGTGCCAGGGTGCGGGCAGGAGGGGAAGGGGAAAAGCTGAGCAGTGCCCAGACGTACTTGAGGTGGTGGAAGTCGTGGAACTCTGGCGACGGGAGGAAGGGCAGGTGGTAGCCGCAGTGTGAAATGCTTGTTGTTATGAGAGCAAGGGAGAACCACACCGCGATGGAAACAATGTGAGAGCCCATGATCATCGGGCCCGTCATGACGGGCAGCGTGTTGGAGAGCTGGAAACGAGAAGCAAATTCTACCTCGTTAATGGGTCCACAACAAGCAGACTCTCCTCTCGGAGCTGAATTGTTTCACCTGGGTGATAACACCACACTAGTTCTGCACAAACAGCGTAAAGAGAAGAGCCCTCTGCAAACACCTTACTGAAATTAAAATTAAAAAAAATCATCAAAGAAATAATTTACTCTGAACTACCTGTGTTTTGCTCACTGCAAAACACAGTGACAGCCCAGGCTCCACAAGCTGGCAGATGTGAGATCAAACCCGGGGTGTGAGGGCAGCGTGGTTCTCGCCCTGGAGTCAGAGGTCTGAATTCCAGCTTCACCTTGGAATAACAGTAAAGCTGCTCCTGGGGAACCGAACTGCCAAAGGGCATTGGCCTGGGGACACGTGTAGTCAAAGGCAGTGATGTGATGATCCCAGCTGCATCACCTCGTTGTGTCCTATCACTGGCACAAACGTCTGTCACTGCCCACACCAAGCTTACTGCACCAGTTTGGCACAGTTGGACTTTTAACTATAAAGTCATTCTGCTGCTCAAAGGCTGTCAGTTATGGAGACTCAGAGCTGGTGCTGCAGCCCAGGACTACTGTGAACAGGAGATGGTACTCGAGAAGTGGAATGTTCTGAAGGTGGGATGTTTCTGCGTGAGAAGTCTCAGCTGGAGAGACACCAGTACTGGGGGATACTCCTGCAGACACTGCTCCCAGCCACCAGCATGAAAATCTTGACAGAATCCTGACTCTACGCAGTGACCCAGACTGTGTATGTGCCACATCTCCTGCTGAAAGCACCGTCTTGTGCTCCCAGCCCTCTCTGTGCTCAAGGAAGAACCATTCAATCATTTCCCTATCTGTTGGAGGCTTTTAAAGCTGGTGGAGTCTGGTATAAGCAGGTACTGCCACCCTTCTACGGCTCAGCTTCTTGGCCATGCAGCTCAGCTTCCTCTTCCTAAGAAGGAAGAGTGGAAGGGTGCATTTGCTTTTCTTTTCTTACCACTCCTCTTCATCCCATGGAAATCACACTCCGTGCAGGAACTGGAGAGTGACCATGGGAGGATGCACTTACTATGTGCTCTATTGGATGAGCGTAAATGGAGACCACGCCGATGGGGGCTGTCCATTCGTGGTGCTTCTTGTGAATGTGCTTATACAGGAGCGGGAGGTGAACGAGCCTAAGTCGAGAAAACAAAGAAATGTAGGTTTTGAGGTCCGTAAGAAGGGAGTTTCTGATGGGGACTTGTTCGTGCCTCTTCTTTATTAAAGATTTTAGAGCAGTAGGGGATAAGAGTGTAGGACTCCAGGCTTCCCTCTCTTTTTCTTTGACTCCGAGCCCTCACTTAATGTATGTGTGCACTGACTGATGTCAAACTTAAGGCCAAATAAGTTCCATAAATCAAAGTCCCTGAATGACTGATCTGCTCAAACCTGGGAGTACTTCTGAGGTGAAGACTCGCTTTATATTTTCACTGGTTTACTTACTGGCAAGTAATAGAGGTAGAATTTTAGGTTTTGTGGGCCCTTAAGAAATTGGGTTTTATAGGGTTTTTTGTGTGTGTGTGTGTTTGTCCAAATGGCAAACCTATGTAGTTCTGAGAATGCTGTGCTGGCTTCTGTGCAGCCTTGAAGGCTTTTTTCTTCCTTGCTTTAGGTTTTTCCTTTAATGTTGGTGTCGGTGCTTAGAGAGCCTGCAGCGTCAGGAGCCAGGCCCTGTTTTGTAGGTGCTGTACAAATGAACAAGAGATTGGGCACAGACTTCTTCAGCTTTTTTTTTTTTCTGTCAAGATAGTCAGTTGTCTGCTCTTCTTTTTGAAGAATGTTGGGTGAAGCTACCTGCTTTTGTTTTTCTTAGCCTTTAAGCTGCTCCACCTTTGTCGTTTTACCCATTTTAGCTTACTAGTGTTACCAGCAGCGTTGCAGCACCCAAACCTCATGCTGTAAGGGTGGATTCTGGGACTTGTGATTCTTCTCATGTAGATCCAAGATTGGTGAAAGAAGGGGGACTAGGATTATTGCTGTTGCAGGAGATGGGTATAAGCTTAAAGGCATGAGGGGAAACTATGGAGTCCTGTTCCTGTACTTACCTGTGTGTATAATAAAAGAGAATTTCCTCTATTATGGTGAAGATGCTTAGCTCCACAAGAAACCAGTGGAAGGTGGGTAATTCCTTGCTGAAGGTGTTGCCCCACCATTTCATAATGGAGAACATGGGCACAAGCATGGGTAAGGAGATAAAGAACTGATTAAAGAGCGCTACATAGATGGCTTGGCGCAATTTCTTTGTGTCCACCTGCAAAAGAGAAGTGGGGACTTGATGCTCAATCAGAGGCAACGTGGCTTTGAGTTGGTAGAATAAATAGCTTTAAGATTTGCAGGCTGTTTCTGGGTTAGATTTGGGATCAACTTTTTAACAAGCAGGCAATCCGGATCTCATCAGTAGCCTAATTACAAGAACTGCCTTCCTCTCTGCAGTGGGTATACAAGACTCAGCTTGGTTCCCCTTGAATCCTATCTGGTTGCAAGAGAAAAGCATAACAGGTTCTTCACCCCACTCCTGGCCTAAGAGACTGCAGGAAGTGTTCAGCCAGCAGAAGAGGCAGAGTGACAAATACTTACAGGATCGTTCTTCCCCAGCTGAATGCGATAGCGAGTAATAAAAGCTGGCTTTCCTGTCACGTCAGCCACCATAAGGATTCCATTGAAGCACCAGAAAGCAAGGGCAGGCACGATTGCAGCCCCTGTGGCGTGAGGAAAAGGCAGAAATGCGGGAGTAAATTGAGAGCTATGGCTAAATCAGAGACAAAATACAGTGGCACAGCACCCAGAGGACCTTGCTGGGACACGGATGTGCCCAGTGCATATTCCCTGCCCTGAGATGCTTTGAAATGGAATATGGGTAAATTCTGACATCCAGGTAAGACCTAGGGAATGGGGAGGATGTTAGAGAAGGCAAATGTCTTGTAGGTTGCAATCTGCCATGACTGAGGCTGAGAAAGGTCTTTTCTGGGAGGCTGAAGGGGTCTCTGTCATGGGTGGTTTATAAATACAAGTGGGAGTTGATCCCTGGGACCTTGCAAGGTCCCTACCAGGCCTATCCAGCAGCTGTTAATCCAGACAGAGCAGAGTTTTACAGGTGCTACAGCAAAAGTAAAATTCACTAATTTTACTTGCATTTTCAGTGAGCAGTTCACGGAGTCATTCAGTCTCTCACAGGAGCAAAGAATGTGTTTTCACAGGGAAGCCATTTCAGCAGCAGCACAAGATCAAATACTGAATCTGTACAGGGGCTCTAATGATGAGACAGTCCAAAGGCAGCACAGTCGCACTACATCAGCTATGACTGGCTTTGAAGCCTACATGTGCTTTTTTAGTGGGAAGGATGAGTTTGGGAAGGCATGTCCATGTCCCCGTTTTAGGTGTAATATATAGATGGCTTTTCCTACAGCCAGAGAGTTGTTAAAACTTACCAAGGAGGAAGATTGTCCACTCATCTCCCTCAAACAGGTAGTAGAGCTCTAACCATCTTGTTTGCCAGAAATGGCCTAAGAAGTCCCAGATACTCTGCACGTACCTGAGGGAATAAGTGTCCTTGGTTGCCTGACTTTCCACCATCTACTTTCTTCCCTCCCCACAGTTTCTCCTCAAGCCCCTTTGTTCGAACAATCTTACCAAGAAGCAAAGTTCACTAAGGCGGTGACTATGAGCAGGCCTGTAGCAAGGACGTGGGCAGTGAGCTTCATGGCATGCCAGAGCTTCTCTCCCTGTGAGAAGCAACAAGAGTAAGCGTGTGCTGCTGTGCCCTACACGAGCATCCTTTGTATTTGAAACGCAGGAGGCAAAGACACTCCTATGATAGTCCTTTTTGTTTCACAAACTCTCTAAAGAACAAAATAACAAAGCTGATATATGGGATACTGTGTGTAATTGAGTAGGGGAGTACACACACATCCATCTCCCATGCTTACAGAGACCTGAAGCGTCACTGACATGAAATTTCTCTGGAATAACCAAAGGAGATAAAGGATCACTGAGTTTTCCCCTTTTTGTTTTTTATTTGGTACGCTTCTCGCTACCTGGAGAACTATAATATAAGCAGCTTCTGGGTAACTCAGAGCAGTAGGAAAGGAAGACCTGGGGCAAGGAATGGTGATCCATCGCAAGACCTCTCTCCCCCAGTATTTCCTCCCTCCCAGTATGCAGTAGGCTTTCTCCCTGCAGTAGACAAGAGCTATTGTGTTCTCAAATGATCTGATTAACGACTCCAGTTAATCCAGAATCACTCCTCTCAACTTTACTCTTTGCTTTGAAGACCAATTCTGAAGAAAGGCTCATGTGCCAAGAAGCTTGCACGTTTTTTGGGGTTTCCCCCCCCCCAAGTATAACAGAGGATTAATTCAGGATATTACCTTTTCTTGCATAATTCACTTTGCTGTGCCTTTGGGCCATCACAGGTACTACTTGGTTCTAGTACTGAAAGTAAACCTTCTCTAGTAGGTACCACACACCATCTGCATAGAATGGCTGCACAGTAACTTGGAGCTAAAATACTTAACTGCTTAAAAGCATAAATCCCAGTTCTCAGTCACAGAAATATTATCTACTGAAAAATATTCTTGCGTACAGCATAAGGGCAGCTGTGATGTTACCACGACTCTTTTATCATGGTAAGGATTTTAACTATACAAAGCAAATGCATGAGAAAATTAACAGTAAGACATTTTGATTCCAGGAATAAGTATGTCATAAAAGCAGTGTTCGATATATTTCGTCATTTAAATATTCAAAACCAAGTTGTACAGCAAATACATGACAAATGTATAATTAACTATCTGTCTTTTAGAGTAGGCCAAGCTGGAATTAGTTCTGGAGTTCAGCAATCTGAGTTTGGATTTTCTTAGGTGGCTATGCATTATATTTATCTTCAGGATAAATGTTTTTAAAAAAATTAAAGCAATTCTAAACTAATATAGTGTAATAACCAGCTATTGTCTTATTCATTACTCTGTCCTTCCTGTTTTTTAACTGTGTTGCTGTGCTGCACAAACAGATTGGAGTAAAAATAGCATGATTCATAGTTGCTGTCCTGCCTGTCTCCTGTCAGAGAGGACAAACAAGAGGGACAGCTCACTAATAAATGTTGAATGCAGGTGTGTTTAGGGTAATGCAATATAGAGGAATCCTCTCTACACGGCTTTCAGTGCTAAAAGCTTCTTTAAGATTCTGTAACAGCTACGGAACATTAAACATCGCCCAGGACTTGTTAGCAATATTTATCTGTCCCACGACAGAACTTTGCTCATTAACACTGAAACTTTCCTCATTAAAGCAAACAACTGTTTCCTCCTATAGACTTTTTTTTTTTTTTTAAATCAAGTTGGCGGCTGGGGAGGAAGTAATTTAAAGGACTCTTGCCCTACAGCTGGGTGTTTGTGAATGCTACATGTCTATACTAGAAGCAATGTAATCAGTTGCCAGCATTATCAGTGGGTGTTCTGAGCCACAAACGCAAGGCTGGCAAAAAACATCTATTCCAGCTTCAGATAGTGGGTGCTGGACTCTGAAGATTTGCTCTCTTAGCAGTTTCATACTTCTAATTGCATCCATGTTATACCTCATGTATGCTGAGGTAAGACTTTTTTCATCTTTAGACCCTGGAAGTCCATCTACATATTTTTTAGAAAAAAAAAAAAAAAAGGTTACAAAAGCCATAAAATGCATAAATGCATAGAGCTTTTTAACAGTATCATATCCTATAAAACCTCCTTTTTCCTGGGATGAAGAAAGAACATATAAAAGAAAACTCAGGTGTCTTAAAAGTGCCAGAATTTTCAGTTAGACCAAACAGTACTTTAGGGTCTTTAGCATCTTCCAGCTGAAAGACACAGAGTTTCAAACACCAGTAACTCCTAATTCTCATCAGACACTGTGTACGTCCTGCTTTGAGATAGGACAGAGAGCAGCTAAAGCTCAGTACCGAAGCTATTTTAAAAGCCGTTTGACTAGAAACCGTCTTATTTTGAGGCTGTGTTTTTATTGCACGTGATGGAGTGATTACGTGAATGAATCCTACACAGTGTAATTACATGAGCTGTAGAAGCAGAGAAGTTTACATAGAAAAAAAAAATCTTGCTCGTCAAGTTCAAGTGCTAACACCCTGTCTCTCTTCATGCCAACAGCTCCAGCACAGTAGTTTCCAAACTCTGATCCATGGATTGCTTGAGATCTTGCCCTTAAAGAGCTTGTGCAAGTTGGCAGATTCCTTAAGTGCAGAACAGGGTTGCTGCCTGCAAGGTAAAGAGACTGGGGCACGTCAGCTGGGAGAGACATTGTGAGGACCGCTTTGAGATGTGGGCCCAGTTTGGGGCCACACCTGGTTACGGTGGTTTCAAGCGTTGTGGCCTCTTGCCACAGAAGCAAAGGTAACAGGCCTGCCACCTCTTGGTGCTGTAGCTGCAGTTCACTGGAAGGGAAAAAGTGCTAGGAAAACGTGGCTGTGATGAGCTCCTAGTTGTGCTAAAGGGATCAGAGTGGGGATGTTTCCATCACTTCTCTTAGAAGATGGTTCAACACATCCAGCTTTCCAAAGCACCTGTGTGACACTTCCTTAAAAGATGACCTTGAGCCTTTACCTGCTTCTGCTGCTCAGCCATGGTGGAATATCCAGAGTCTCTTCTCATCTGAAATAAGAGGTGATTTACATAAGTGAACCTTGTACAGCTGGAGAGCAGAAGAATACACTGCTGACAACAGCAAATCCCCTCAACTTTGAGCTCAGTTGCAAAACTGTAAAATATTTATTCTCTGTCTTGTCCTGTCCTGCTCCCTCCTTCATGTTGGCCATGAGCTCTTCAGAACAAAGACGTCCCTATTAGCTGACGAGTAAGTATTGTCCCAGAAGAACCAACAGGGATGTTAAGTGTAGAAAGAAAAATGGGAGAAGAGCCAAAACCAAAGCTTGTGGTTGTGGCTGGCACTGGTATGTTGTGGCAGGGCTGCTGCCCTTGACCTGGCCCATTGCACTCAGTGGGATCTCCAGCCCTTTGCAGACTGCAGTCAAATGATGATAGGGGACATGGGCTCTTCCATAATAATGACACGCTGTTAAACTAACCAGAATGAAAACAAAAATCTGGCTACAACAACGTGAGTTCATGACATGAAGAATGAACAGCGCAGAGCCCCACGCAGCCCTCACTCACGTGGCAGAGGAACTGTTAAGTTGCAGCATAAGAACATCGTGGTAAGTGAGAAAATCAAGTCCCGCTGTGGTCAGTTTGAAGTCTTCAAGTCCTAAATGGACAGATGGCCACCTCATAATAAATCTCCCTGCATTTGACTTTCACTTGAACAGTTGTTGCTGGTTTTGGTAAAAAAATACGTATAATTAAACCCAAGGTTTACATAGCTGCTGGGGCTTCACAGCTGTTCTTGGCCATGGGAAGATCTCTGTACTTCAGGAAGTGCTGCTGTGGCTGTCCTACGGATTAATGTGCAGCTGTTTTTATATTGCTGCCCTCTTTACATAAATTATAATTAGCAAAAGCTAAGCAAACATTCCTTAAGGTTTTCTTGCTTTGACCCAGTCTTAAAGACCAAAGATATGAAAGCCAGATTACTGAGGACTGCAGAATTTAACCCATTATGCTTTTCGTACTCAGGAGAACATTCAATCACAGGCAAACAACGTTACCTCAGTTAACAAGGGAAAGTACAACACGGGTAGAAAGGCACCTGTCTGAGGTACAAAGAAAAACAGAATATTACTCATGAGAAAAAATGTATTCTATTACCTTCGTGATGCCAGCAAGCCTCTTGGAAGCACTCCTCTTGGAGCACTTCAGAAGGGAAAAATACACTGCCAAAAAGAAGTCTCTACATTAGCCAGGAGATTACACTTTAGATTTGAAATGGTAGCTTTCTGGGTATGTTCCTACAAATGCAACTCTGTCTATTCCCAAGTGTTTCCAGCTCTGTTTCCTTACGTTACCCATTAGTATGCAGGTCAAGGGGCACAAGACAGAAAAATCGGGCACCTTTTTCCTGCTTGGGTTCCTGCTTATTCACGGACAGAAAAGAATAAGGCCAGTTCACCAAAATATATGTTTTAGTGGAAGAAACTGATGTTAAATTGTTCTGAGAAAGAAAAACAATCAAGCAAAAAATGATTTGAAACTTGAAGCCATGAGCCCAAGACCCTGTTTCGCAACTAGGATTGTATGTACTCCTGTGGGAAATGCTAACTTTGGGTAGCAGCCTTAAAAAACAATAAACAAGTTAACTTTATCTCCCTTGGCCAAAAAAAGTAATGTAAGAATTGTCCTAAGGTGCTACTGCTTCAAATGAGAATGTGTTAAGGAAGTCCCAGTGCCCTTGGACTCCTCGTCTTTCCCTAGATCAAGAGCTCCTTGCTATTAGACTTTGTGAGCCACTATATCCTCTAATCTATTGTTTGCCAACCACACAACTGAAAAAATACTCTTAACACATCTGCTGAAGAATACCTACACATAGCAATCACAAATAACCTGCTAGCCTGAGCAGAACAGCATAAATAACTTGCCACAGGACAAAGTGATCTTATCTTCATTTCCAGAAGACCTTCTGATCACACTGATGCATTTTACGTTGTGTAATGTGCACTGTATGTCCACCTTGTCACACAGGTCCTCTCAGGGCAGGTGTGCCCACTGTTTCCAGGAAAACACTCCTAATACTTGAAATGTGTCAAGCTTAAATAATTCATTCATTTTTGAGGCTTTGCTCCATTCCAGCTTTCTTAGCAGGTTCTTTGGAGCCTTGAAGAGCTGAGTTTTGAGTCTGCATGGAGGGAGATTCCACAGCTTCTCCATGTTCCAGTGTTTGACTACCTTCGCTGTAATTTCCTGGCCCCCTCCTCCCCCCCGGTATCTAATCAGAATTTCTCGTGTTATAAGTTTCATCCTTTGCTGAGTCTTTGCATGTGAAGCACTAGAGATCAGAGCACAGTAGAAGATGTGACTCTGCGCTGAATTTTTAGGAGGAGAAAAAGCCAGTGCTTGATTGAGTTTTATATTCCATGAGTTCAGGAAAGAATTAAAATTATAATCCCATTTCTAGCATAACTGAATTACGATAGAAGTCTCGCTTGGGCAAAAACAAGTTCAAAACAGTACTGCCATGTCTGCTTACCTCCCCTATCCCAAAATCTCAGCACACTGCCTTTCCTAAGTCACATTTACAGGATAAAATGTTACATTATTTACATTAAAACAAGATAAATTTTGATGGATTATGTTTTTCCTCAACACCTCATTACCTACTCTTTTTCTGTTTGTTGATGGATAATGTTATTTTCTCATTCAGAATACACTAAATGCATTTAAAAAAGCATCCATGTAACCATGCCTGTTTTGGCAAACAAAAAAGCCATTCAGCTGCTTGGCACTGATCTCATGTTGGCATATTCACCAGCCCCAAATCAACCTCAGCTGCCTGCAGCTATTTCCAAATACTGGCTAGAAATGGTGCTGTTAAAAAGAAAAGAAGTTCCTTTTCAGTTATTTCAAACTACTTAACACAGAATTTCATCCAAACCAAATCCTCAACCCTAAAATAAAAGTAATTGTTTTTCCAAGCAGTCTCTTGATGTTAAAGAAGCATACAGTAGTCAAAAGGCTAATACATTTTATTATTATTACTATTATTTCTGTATACTTCATTATTTATCCAACAACTGTTCATTAAGTCACCGATGTATTTTCACTGAATTTTCTATTTCAGGTATCAGAAAAAGAAACTTTGCCTAAGTCATGTTCTAAAATGTTCTGCATAATCTGAGTATGGTTTTTAACATATCTGCCTGTAACATATTTATGTTGCTCAGGCAGTCCCAAGCTGCATAAATGCCCGCTTCTCCTTCTATTCTACCCAGTATTGTGCTGGATTATATCCTTTTCTGACCCCAGCCAGCCGGTCCTGCTGCCGGCAGGTGCAGCTGAGTAACACGGTGTGCCTGCTGTGATGGGCTGCCTGCCCACCACGGTTGCTTGGTTTTCCTTTTTCCCTCCTGCTTGAATCTTCTGGTGTTGACCTTCCTTCACTGGAATCAACCTTTTTAGTCGAAAAACAACTTTATAGTGGAAAACAACCGTGCCTGAGAGAAGAAAAGGCTATGACTAGAGAAAGGAAAACGTAAGGACAACTTACCTGGTCACCCAAAAAGTTGCATATCAGCCACGCTGCATGGACAGGCACAGGACTAGACTTTGTGTCTGGTGGATGTCCTCCTGTGCACTGCACAGATCTCAAGGCAAGCCCAGTCCCTAGAAAAGCTTACAGTCGCACTTTAAACAGACACATGACATTGCCTTTTAATTATTTCCTCAGAGTTTCTATCAGATCTTTTCAAGGTACTACACCCCTGAACTCTGGCTGCCCATTCTTTGCTCACCTCCTGCTGATGGTAGCCTAGGAGAGGTCCTTTGTGTCTATTCAGAGCCCAGAGTTCAACTCCTCACCTTTCACTACCGCTGTGGAAACTTTATGAGGGTTTAGGCAAAGGCGATGGGGGTGTGTTTCCAAGCAGGAGCTGGCTGTCCCCTCCCAGACAAGTCATGTGAAGCCAGTGCCGTGTCACTATTAGCACTGGCAATGTTCCCTGAGCAGATGCGCGTGCTGTCACTCAGTTCAGCATTTGGAATACATCTCTGCAGGTAAGAGTTTTTCATCGAGAATTAATGGCTGCACCTGAGAATAAAAATGCCACCTCCACCTTAAAAGATGAGTAGTTTTTATAACGGGCTAACTCTTGGTTTGGGCATAAAGTGCCAGTGCAACTGAATGGGTCAAAGGTATGTTTGTTAAAGGCAGTAAAGGCTACTGTGAGTTTTGGCAAAAAAAAAGCAGCAGTCCAGTTTTCATTGTGTTGCACTAAATCCGTAAGTCACACCAACACTGTTGCTACACAGTGTTCTCAACCAGTTACAGGTATTGGTTCCACCTGTAAGGACAAGATGCAAATAGGTTAGCATGTACTTGGGCTCAGTTGTCTTTAAATATGATGTTTACAGACCATAAAGTCTGTAATTATGGTATTGCAGAGAGCAAGATGCAATTTGCAGTGGCTTTGGTCTTTATTATGTAAATGTGGCCCCAATCTCTGTTGCTTACCTAATGTACGATGCCCTATTATGAATTAAGCTCTGAGAACTGAGCGTGTTACTCACCATAACTTTCCAGATTTATTTTGCCACACAAGGAAAAACAAGGAATATCACCTCTGCCTGGCATGGCCGTTCAGAGGGAAAGCAACACACACTCCTGTGTGGTGTGGAACATCCCAAGCCAGTGGCAGCTGGAGCTGCACAGAGATCAGCAAGCACAAATAATGGTGGGGCCTCACTGCCTGTGCCTGCTTTCTTGTACCTACCACTACATCTGTATTTTTATCAATTAAATTTTTTGTGGAAGGGAAGTGTGCCCGGGATTCGCCTCCCAGCCTCACTCTGTTTGTCCTGTTAGTGCTGTAAACATTCACTGTTGCTTCATTTCAGATTTCAGACTGTTGCTGTTTTCATTTACACTTTCTCTTGACTAATCCTAACTATTCCCTAGTGGGGGAAAGAGTTTGTAATTCTTAGCTGTTGCTACTAATTGTTATTTATCATAGACAGCAGACTCATGAGGGAGGAATGCAATTCCTTCGAACTATTTACACATGTGCAGCGGAGGAAGTGGTAATTGTCATTTCAAGAGAGAAGTGGCATAGGAACGTTGCCCTGAGCTGATCTTAATTTGGACTTGCACCGGGAGGGCTGTCCCTGGCAACAGCCAAAAGCAGGTGATAAGCCAGTGAATTTCACAGACCTCAGTGAATTTCAATGCCGACAGAGGTTACCTCTAAAACATTCGCGGCCAATTGGAACAGACAGCTCAGCATATTAGTCATAAGGATGTAAAGGCAATTTACATCCTGCTGCAAGTCTGTGTCGAGCACGGGTTGGCAGTAATCTAGAAGCTGCATGCCCTGCACTGGTCTCTTCCCCACAAACCCTACGACATTAGCGTCATCCTTGCTGAGGCATGCGAGAATCACAGAATCACAGAATCTCAGGGATTGGAAGGGACCTTGAAAGATCAGCTAGTCCAATTCCCCTGCCAGAGCAGGAACACCNTTCTGGAACTGAGGTGCCCAGAACTGGACCCAATATTCCAGATGGGGTCTCCCCAGGGCAGAGTAGAGGGGGAGGAGAACCTCTCTTGACCTACTGACCACAGCCCTTCTAATACACCCCAGGATACCATTGGCCTTCCTGGCCACCAGGGCACAGTACTGGCTCATGGTCATTCTGCTGTCTACCAGGACCCCCAGGTCCCTTTCCCCTACACTGCTCTCCAACAGTACAGTTCCCAACTTATACTGGTACCTGCAGTTGTTCTTGCCCAGATGTAGGACTCTACACTTGCCCTTGTTAAATTTCATTAAATTTCTCTCTGCCCAGCTCTCCAGCCTGTCCAGGTCTCGCTGGATGGCAGCACGGCCTTCTGGCCACTCCACCCAGTTTTGTGTCAAAGAAGTCTGATTTCTTCTCAGCAGGAGGGCTTTTTTGATCAGACATTCATAAAGAACTTCCCTTTGTTCACTCCCCACATTTTTTGTAACAATCAGTGTTTTGCTGTTTAAAAAAACCCAACCAAACGAAACAAAAAAAAAACCCCTAACCATTAGAAGGAGAAAACCTGTGAAAAACCTTTTGGGATCTTACTAACTCACACTGACATTTGAAGAGGAATCTGCACTTAGTGCGCCTCACCTACTCATTCATTCCCTGCATTCTGAACTGTATTTCTAACCATCTGCCAGGGCACACCTGTGCCACCACCTTGCACTGCAGCAGTGCCCTTTGGAAACATCTGTGGAGCAACAGGAGGGTTAGGAAAAGGTAAATGATGGCCTTTGCCGTTACGGTTCAAAGGTTTTCAGTGGTAGTTGCAGCTTTGAACTCTCAATTCATGTTCTATAATGAAGTTTTCTACCATTTGTGGTGCTGCTACTAAGTCCTAAGGGAAATGCATGACAGTTTCAAGAGGGCACGGCCCAGGACAAGCAGCTCAAGCTGACTAATGTGAAAATGTTATGCTAAAGCCTTTCCTTACACCTTAAGATGGTCTGCACACACAAATTGTGGTCTTAACCTCATAGAGGGTACGAGGGCTCTTCAAGAACCTGCTTTGCAGTGCTGAACCTGGAAGCAGGTTTAGTAACTTCCAAATACAAGAACTACGAGACTTGGTTAAAGAGCAGGGTGTCTTTTCCAGGTGTTTTTCATCTTTACTAGCCATGATGAAAATCAGGCATGACTGAAAAATCAATTTCTGACCTCCTTGAGCAAAATATGTTTCCAGCTCTCACCACCAGTCCTTGTAAACATCCTTGAATAGCTTCTTTTGTTTTAAAATACATACAAACTGGTAAGCATTACATTATCACAAGTGGTTATTCCCTGCAATGTATTTTTTATTAAAGTACCAAGGCACACATATTTTTGGTGTCTTAAGAAGATACATCCTCTCTTTTTCCCTGGGTTCAACATATCTTCAAGTGCTGGCTTTATAAGGAAGAAAAATATGTATTTCACTGTGAAACTGTTAACTCTTTAGGAATCAAAAATAATATTCTGATGTCATATTTACAGAGTGCTGTAATTCATCCTGCTATATTTACCTGTTAACAATATGCGTTTTCATTCACAAAATCCCAAATTCAAGTGACCAGGGGAAGCAAGGTGATTACTTTCTGCCAATCTAGCATATTGCATAATATCTAAATTGCACTATGCAAGAGACTGCAGAGCTGAGAAGGCAAAATGGTACCTACCTATTATCTAGGGAGATAAACTTTGAATCAAAGTAACGTTCAGTAATGGGATGTCATATGATGCTGACAGCACCAAGGTCACCTGATAGAGAGCAGTAATCAGGAAAACCCTCTTTTTTTCTAAAAGCTATGTTTCTGCTGAGGTGTGAATATTAACTGTGAGACATTGAACTATGTGTGAAGTGTACAAGATACCAAGATTTGTTTTTCCAGATACGTTTAGCAAAATGGTAGCCAAGTAGCTGAGACCGAGTGAAAGACTCCCAAAGGGTGGGCAGAATTGCGGCGTTTTAGAACAGAAGTGACCCCGTCCAGAAGGCTGGCAGTCTAAAAGGAAATATTATTTAAGCTTAATTATTAGTAGCCAAGATTCAAAGTAAATTGCCTATCTGCCACCAGCATCAGCCAGCAAAGCAAGCGTTGGCAGCGAAGTTACACAAGAAGTTACATTACGCTGCTTTACCGGATACAAACTTCTGTTACTCATGTAATTTAAATCACATTTCTGGAGCAGGAGAAGCCAGCCTAAAAGCTCCCAGACACAGTGGGTACTTGAATGACGACTTCTAAGTTTCTGCAGCAAGAACTTCCTCAACTAATGAGCTTGCTACACACTACAACGTATGAGTAACACATGCCAGGGCACCAGCGGTCTGTCCTCATGGCCTTGAAAAATACACCCTCATGCAGCTCCGCCACCCTGCACACCCACAGCTGGGCTGCACAGCAAAGGCCTGTGAGCCCACAGGGAGACTCCAGACTCCAGCCTTGCTGCAGCCCAGGCCTGATGGAGACTAAAGCCCAAGGGTCCCTGCTGCGGCCTGCTTGCCTTCCCTCTGTGAAGAACGCGTGGCCAACACTTCTTTTGGGGATGCTCAGCCAGACTCTGAGCACAGCCCCTGTCCCGGGGCACCTGGCTGCAGGACCGCTACCCACGCCGACACGGTGGAAGCTCAACGGAGCTGGAAGCCATCCCGGCCTCGAGGGCCCCGTTCCCACATAGAGAGGAAGGACCGAACCCCCAACTCCCTCCCCCTTCCCCCCAACCAGCGGACTTTGGACTCGCCCGCCGCGCCCGGAGCGGGGAGTTCAGGCGAGTCCATTCACCACGGTGTGGGGGGAACGGACATGAGGACACCCCCACGGGCTTCGCGCAGGCGCACTGCGGGCCGAACCTCGCTTTTCCCCCTCCCTTCCGCGGGAGCGCGCGCGGCCGCGAGACAGGCGCGGGCACGCAACGTTCCCCCCTCTCCTCCCGTAACGCCCGCGCGCGCGCCCCGCGGCTTTGCCATATCTCTCGCGAGAGTACCGAGCGGCAACCCGGAAGTCCCCCCCCCCTCCCCCCCGGAGGCCCCCCTCGCGCCTGCGTGGA